>JAGVSP010005416.1:0-11200 GCA_022494985.1 Micrasema minimum
GGCCCCAATTACAGAGGAAAACAACGCTTTAAAACACCCGCTTGAAAAAAATACTATTATTTTTTGTTTCTCAGGGGGATCGACCCGGAACCTCCATATCGTGAGTCTAGGGGTCTTGCCTTACCTAGGGAGGCCCCCAATGCTTTTATCAAACTACCCACCCAAGGTGCAAAGGCACGCATGATGCCCAATTCAGTGAAATTTGATATGTGTTACATAAAGCGAGGGAAAAAGGTCCCTTTTTTTTTATGTGAAAATCCCCCAATAATTTTTTCGGGGGGTTTTCCGGGGATTTCCGGGCCTCGCTGGGAAGCGAATTTCCCTACCCGCACCAACGCGACAAGTACCATACAAATTTTCTTTAATTTTTTTAAGGTTTTTGTTGGAGATATTTTTAAACAAAAAAAAACTCCCCACTCTCCATTTTGTAAAATAAGTAATTAAAAAAAAAAAAATTCTTAGAACTTTACCCCAAAAATATGAAATTAAAAAAATTAATTTTCAAAACTAGAAGAACTGTGGAAATAAAATAACTCGTTTTCATCTCCGATACAATCCGCAGTGGGATCATTATCACCCATTTTGCGAATTATCACCTTAAGTTGTTAGGATCATTTAATTAGTTATTTCTGTGTGTTTGTTTTTGTATATGGAATAGCGTGAATTATAAAATACCATTGTTATGTAATGCAAATTGGTTGTTTAATTGTTCGCTTTTTTAAGAATCAAGTTTTGTTGTTGGAGATTGTAGGTTATTCGGTGGTAATTCGTTTATATCGCGTATCATTCGTATAGATCTAAGCATTTATCGTATTAATTTCAGATCGCGTATCGTGTTTATCGTAATTACATAATATCACATTCGTTTTTTAGAATCGCTCAGTCGGTAACCAGCTACTTAATATTTGATACTTCGCCAGCGTTTCGTTAGCTAATATCGTACATCGGTAATCAAATATCGTTATGAAAGATTTGAAGGTCGTATATCGATAATTAAGCAACTACTAATTTATCACGTACCATAATACAACAAAAACATTTCAAATACTTTTTTCCTCACTTCTATGTCCTCAGAAATTAATGTATTATGCCTTGAAATTTTACTGTTAAAATATTATACCTAGCTCCTGTGTGCCTTAACGTTTAAAATATATAATAATAAATATCGCGATATCAATAGAATTAAATAACACGTCTCGTTTGTAATGACTAAAGATCGGAAATCGGAAAATTATACATGGATCAATGATTGGTATTTTATAGATTTCTCAATAGCGATTCATATTACATTTATAAATATTTCTAAATCTTAACAAGATTTTGATGTTACAAATACTTGTAGACAAATAACTTGATTAATATCCTATGCTAGGCTAATACAAATATTATTGAAAATGCATACTTAATAAATTAATGCTTAGCCAATTTCCACACCAAGATTGTCGCCAGTGAGAAAAATCACGTTAAAGTGAAACGACGTGCGTTAATAATACATTACATTAGATGTTCAAAATTTGTCATGCATGGTTATCAGATGATAGGCGGAATAGGGAAATGTTGTAAATACGTCATGTTGCCACATAAGCCACCAATGACAGGTCATAAGCCCGTGTAACGCCTAGATAATCCACATCGTTTTTCCATAGTTCTCTGTCCTCTGTTGGGATAGCAATAACATCTAAATTAGTTATCACGAGTTTATCTGCAAAATAATTATCACCATAAAATAACAGCTTAATCATCCTTAGATTATTTAGTAACTCATTAATAAGAATCAGTATTCTATAACAAATTTCTTCGACATCAGAAGATAACTTACAAATAATCAAACAATGCTTCGTAAATAAATGATTATTAAACGATCCAGACGTGAAATGAAGGATTACGATTTAATTCGTAAATTGAATATTCGTTGGTAATATTGTAGAGTTCTTGTAAGGCTTATGAATGTAGCATCCAGTCCCAAGCGAGACTTACACTTTTTACAGTGTAAGTCATACTCGAGTAATTCACTTATTCAGTTTTAACCTGGCATAGGTTCATCAACCCGCGCCCATAGATTTTTCTTTGAAACCCCTTTTTAAAAAACAACATTTTGAGTTTGTCAAAATACTTGTAAACAATTATATATTTATTTGCTAATTCTGCATAATAATGACAGAAGAATACCCATAATTTTGAAAATGTCCATACAGATATAATAATTCAATAATATTTGCGTAAATGAGATTTTTATAAATCATATTAAATATATCGACGGAGTGACAGCCCAAATATCGAAATTTATATTCTATATCAAAAATTTACATTTGTACCAATACATTGTAGACAAATTTACTGGATTAAGTCCATGCCTGGACAAATATTAATATTATAGATATTCCCATCGATACATGAGAAGTTCTGGATTTTTATTTTTTATTATCCTAGGCTTATCACAGGGCTTATGTACCTGTCAATGATGTAATTACAGTATTACCATTCCAACCCATCATCTGATAATCACACATACTAAAGAAAGCTATAGATTTGTCATGTGTTGAAAAATTGCTAAGCATTTTAGCTATGCCTTATTGTTGTAGTAAGATTTCGAAGCTGATGCTATAGATTACTTATTGAGTCGCCTAAGATGTTCTTTTAGTTTATTTTTTAAGCTAAATAATTCTAGAAAACACAATGGGGAATGTTGTTATACATCAAGCGGCACGTAAAACCAATTAATGTAGGTCGTAAACCCGTAAAGCTAGATTATCCAAAAATTATATATCAAAAATTTATACTTTTGTTTATTGCAGAAGTTAAACTAATTATTCTTCCAACAACTTTTTTTTATAATGTAAAGATTTTGAATTGGAAACAGAGATGCGTATTTTAATATCTAATTAACTTTTTCTAAATTATTTCATGTTAAATAAAAGCGTTTCATTTTGGAAATGTGAAATAAAAATTATTAAGATAATTGGGTGGTCACCCATCGATTCGATACAATAAGCTCATGCAATGCTGGAAATCACTGCTAGCGGAATTGAATTTTAAAAATGCTTTGTGTAGCGCGAATATTTAAAAATTTGGAGTGGGATGAAATATAATAATCCCAAGGAAGCACGAAAATTAATTATAATGTTGTAAATTAGCATTCATTTCAAAATCTTAAACAATGACGTAACTCTTGTATCTAAGTGTAGTGTTATCCAGGTTTCGTTTCTAAACCCCGTTAGGCGCGTTCATGGCATTTTAATTGGAATACAATATTGTATCAAGCTTCTATTGGCCAAAAATGCCGCATGAACTGCTGTAAAGAAGTATATTGAAGTTGAAAATATATTGGGCTTTTCCAGAGAACAGTTTTGTACTTACTGGAGAATTATTGCCTTATAACAATACGGTTATGACTCTAACTCCCTAGAATATGGAAACAGAGAGTTCTAGTTGGTATTCTAAACGGTAATTATGTCGTGATTAAACATATCTTTTCGAAATTATTTCATAAAAAAATATTAAAAGCGTTAAATTTGGTCTAGTTAAATACACAGCCTTTATTAGAAGTTAAGATTACTTTCAATCAGATTCGATTCCAATAACTCTGGGATTAGGCACATAAAATAAGGTATTATTTTTTTTAAATGTTTTTTTATGTATCATTTCGCGGTTAAGGTAGAGCTCTGAAACCCATTCTCTACATACTTATCACGTCACTAGTTAGACTTCACGTCCCTCCTCTCCTAAAACGGCGCCTGAAATTGAGACGTCGACGTCTGGACCACTTGAAAGAAAATCGTGAAAAAGAAAATAGAAAAAAAAACCATCGCGTTTTTTCTCTGCGTTGAATAAAACATTGTTTCGTTTCGCAGCTTTGTGATCTTAATATAATTAAGTTAAAATACCTTTGTAATGAAAAACTTTTAAAGCTATTATTTGAATGTGGTCAGGCGAATCTGATGAAAAAAATACGGATTCTGGATTAGATATCGAGTTAGATAAAAATTTTGAAACAACATTTTTGTCAATCATGGGTATTTAAGATGTGATTATCCTCTGTTATTAAGCATCCTGTTATTATTAAAAGTTAAAATAATTAAATAAATATTAGAATACACCGAAATAATGCTCTTGTAAATTTTTAATCCATTATTTTATTACTACATTATTTTTATTATCTACAAACGAACGAAATTAAAAAACATAAATATAAAAAATCTTTTTTGAATGTGGGGTTTCTGTCAGTCTGTCATATATCTTTTGTAGATCAGTATCGACAAAATGCGTTTATTAATTTATCATAAAATATTATCCTTATAATTAATAGGTATTTTTATCGATAAAATATGAATGCCTATTCAAAAATACATGGCAATACCCCGAAATTCCTTAAGGGTACTCGCAAAATACCTGAATTTGTTTAAAAAGTTTGCGATACAAAAGCTCTAAAATAAGCCCCGAAGAATATCAGTAGATATTTTACCTCCTTTTTTCATTAATGATAAAAAGTTTCCGGCAATTTTGTACGAGCGAATTTTATTCTAAAAGTTTTTAAGCTTTTCTAAGGTACAGGGCTGTTAACTTTCGACTTTTGATCGCCATGGATGCTTTTTAAGTTCATTTGTTGTTGAATTTACGAGTATATCTTTTTCATACAAAAATACATTGTAAAGAACGACATTTCATATCAAAACTTTGGTGATATTTTTATGTAGGTAACTAACTAACTTACTAACCATTACGCCATTTTCCCGTAGGGGTTAGGCAGAGAGGATAAAACGCCGTACCACTGTGTCCGCCCATACTTTCTTTGCTTCCTCTACATTCATACATCTTCTCATGCACATACGCCAATTATTATGACTTTTCACATGTCCACTTTCAAGTACTTGTTGTACTTGGTCATACCATGTCTTCCTCGGCCTTCCTCGGCTTCTGCATCCAGGCACATTTACATTTAAACTTCTTTTAGCCGTTCTTTCATCATTTATCCGCTCCACATGACCAAACCATCGTAAAAGCCCTTTCCTAATTTTGTCGATAATGTTATCTCAGCCTTGCACTTGCTGTAATTTTGACATGTGTACACCTATCATACATGGTAGGTAAAAATGAGAAATATATAAAGGCCTTTTTGCGGATGTAGTGAGCAAATTTATTGGGCTACCGTCCATGAGGTTGCGGGTTCGAATCCTTTAACGATCAATAAAAGCTCCACCATTTCCCTAGACTGTTTTAAAGGCTGTTGAGTCTTTTTTCAGTCCAGCACGAGTCTACTGATTTTTTCAACAAGCTAAACCGCGATATTAAGATTTTCAGTATGTTTTGCGTTACATATTCCTTATTTAACTAGTATTTTCAGGTAAATTTTTACCAACTATCATTATTTCATCCGCTTTTAATGAATCATTCATTAGAAAATGACAAAGGTTTATTTATACACCGCTTCGAGGTAGATGAAATATTACCAGAACTAGCTTAGGACCTACCCCTAAGCCATAGATTCACCAATAACCATTTTACTGAGCCTTTGAGAACTTAAGGAAGTAGTACCTACCGTAGTATATATAGAATAGGGAGTACCTACATATATCCAATTCTTAAGAAGACTTACGATTTAATTTAGTTGATTCCTATAATTGTGGAGTGAGTCGCAGATTACACAACTTTAAAGATCGATTACATTTCTTTAAACTGGACAGTTTAGAAAAAAGGAGAAAAGTAATCGATCTCACTTGCTTGCATAAAATTATAAATAGTCACCTTGACACAACGTTAATAAGCGAAATCGGTCTGCGTGCCAATTTACGACTGCGTAATCCAGAAATTTTCAGAGTTGAGCGCTTTTCCTCCAATACAGGGTATTACAATCCTCTCTCTCGTATGTGCAGAGAGTACAATGTAATACACAGGGACAGCACTGAAGGTATGGACATCTTCGGAAGCTCCGTAGGTGGGTTCAAGAGAAGGTTGTCCTTGAGATATTTGTGATCACTCTTGCTTTTATATTTACTTAAGCATTGTGTGTATGTCACATTTTCATAAACATTATGTTTTGGTCATTCGATTAAGCACGATGTGAACAATTTTAAAGGCCAATTGGTCTACCTAGTTATATTTTTATCTTTTGTATTATATTTAGTATCCTTTTGTCTGTTATTGTTCCGTAATAAAATAAAATAAAAACAAATAAAATTAAACTAATATGACAATGCAATCAGATCGAGAAACAGATTGCAAGTAACATTGTTGTCTAGTGTTGTGGAACTGGGCTGTGGTCTAGGGGTAGAGCCGAGGACTCCGGATTGCAATCTCTAGGTTCGAATCCCACACCCAAATGTTACCTAATTATGTTTTAATTGACTTCATGTCATTAAACGAATAACTAAGTAACTATCACGCCATTGTTCCGAAGGGGTAGGCAGAGAGGATAGAACGCCACATCACTCTGTCCTGGTTCTCATGCTTCCTCCACATTCATACATTTTCTCACGTACGTACGTCGCATCGATTTTGTATTCCGATCTTTCACGAGCTCACTTTCAAGCACTTGTACTTGACGATGCCATGTCTTTCTCGGCCTTCCTCGACTTTTGCATCCAGGCACACTCGCATCTCGCATCATAGATTCTTTTAGCCGTTCTTTCATCATCCGTTCGCTTTACATGACCGAACCATCGTAAGAGACCTTTCTTAATGTTGTCGATGATGCTGCTCTAATTTTGACATTAGGTAATGCACTTATCATACACATTTATTTTTATCATTCATTTGCCTAAGAGATGGCATTTCAACAGCATTCAATTTACTCTCGTCCTTCTTATTCCAACTCCCAAAGAAATAACTACCAAGTGAGAATTTCAAATGTCACTTTTAGGGTATTATTCATTTAAACCCCATTTATTGAAACATTAACTCAATAAACCTCTACACTTTTCCCCCTTTACACCCTCCTTACCAAACATACATAGTCTACCTTAGGGAGGTAGAAATATAAGGGATCGATAAATATTCTCTCCCGGGATTTTCTAAATGGCTCAGCTGTAAAAATAAATAGGCATTTGGAAGGAAGAAAGAAAACATATTATAAAATATATGATTTATTTCTTTGTAAATACGATACAGCGCAAAGCTTAAAGATAACAATTAATTAGTTTTGGTATCGAATTATCACTTACCTTAGCGCTGTTATTCAAGGAAAGTAAACAAGTAAAATAAATTGATGAATAATTATTAATTGTTTATTAATATGAGTATTAATTGAATTAAAACGATGTTTTCCAATTTTTCAGAACACGTAATCTATTCATTCATTCATTATACCATATCCGCTCCCTATGTGGAGCATATGGAATCCACAAACTGCCTCCAGGCCAAGCGATCGGCCGCCAGCTCCCGCGCATCCTCCCAAGTCAAGTCCTCGTCCCGCAGCTCTGACGCAAACTGCCGACGAATTGTCAACAGTGGACGACCGGGACGCCGAGAACCTGATGCCTTGTAAAATAGGCAAGCATGGTTAAGGCTCTCGGGAGGCAGTAATCTATATAGCTGATATATTTATTTATATTTTTTTATAAACACAACAAAGAACAATAACACAAGTACAAGTCATATTGGGGTGAAAAAAAGTTCGAATTACAGGTTTTTTTTTACCCAAGAATATAGAAGCAAAAGAAACCGGCATAAGAGGGTTGCCCATACGAAAACTAAAAGAAGTAAACAATGCGATGTTTCCATAGCAACCGTTACCGCGTTGCTAGGTTACTATAAAAACGAAATGTGTTGTCAAACTGTCATTTTCAGACTGAAATGTTCATAAAATAAGGGAATCTTTTTTAGGTAATTTTTCTGATAATTTTTTTTTTTGACAAATGAACTTTACTTTGAGATTTTGTTTTATCTTCACCCTTATTCCGACTTTTTTCACGATAGGTTTATGCGGTGACTCGGTATGGCACTATTGAGTGCTGTTTACCACGAAAAACATTTTTTCAGATACAAAATACTCGCTAAAACATCATACCTATTTTTCTTCGTACTAAATTTATGTATTCCGACAAGAACTTTTCCTGGTCGAAACAATCTCCGCGGGGCCCTGTTTTTTGCAATAACTCGAAAATATACCAAATTTTCAGTTTAATGACACTCAATAGCGCCATATTATCAGTCGCTTCAGCGCCTAACGCTTTTCATTCATTCATTCATTCATTATACCATATCCGCTTCCTATGTGGAGCATATGGAATCTACAAACTGCCTCCAGGCCAAGCGATCGGCCACCAGCTCCCGCGCATCCTCCCAAGTCAAGTCCAAGTCCCGCAGCTCTGACGCAAACTGCCGACGAATTGTCAACAGTGGACGACCGGGACGCCGAGAACCTGATGCCTTGTAAAATAGGCAAGCATGGTTAAGTATAACTTAAGAAAATGAGAGCACAGAGCTTTCATTACTACGTTTTTTAGGGTCTTCTTTTACATTTTCGATTCCGCTTTTCCCCATAACAAACTACCCCATTGTTTCTTTGTGTATCGGAGGCTTTTGTTTAACTTCACGAAAGCTCTCGCATTTCACCGTGAATTAAACTGAACTTAGACTGGAAAATATAGAAAGTGAAAATTATGCAGAGAAAACCATATTCATATTTGAAATATATTTTTATGTATTTTGGAAAACCAAACAAACCCATACTAATATGCATTTCCATAGTTTAAGAAATAGGCTAGCAATTATTGGCAACAAACTAGGTGATACCATCGATATCTTTCACACTAATGAAATGCAGATTAAACATAATCTTACAAAATACTTCCTTAAATAAATATTTACATACTCTGAACCATAAGATAACAAACAATGCATTACATTGCTTCTTACTGACATTACTGTTTATCACCGAACAAGTGATCCTTGCTCAATGGACTGTCCATAGTGTTTTTTTTGTTTTTTTCTTTTTTATCCTAAAATTATATTATGTATGCTTGTTGTACTATATTATTATAGATATGTGTGTAACATTGCTTTAGTATTGATACTTCCATTTGTTTTGTAAAAGCCCCATAGGCGTGAATAAATAAATGAATACATAAATAAAATAAAATTGGAAAGCATGAATAATTTCAGTGGGATTCTAACTAACTGGATAACTTTCAAGTATTTCTTGTGATTGATCGTGCCAAGTCTTTCTCTGCTTTCCTCGACTTCTACATCCAGACACACTAAACTTATAAATCCTTTCAGCTGTTCTTTCACTATGACCGAATCATCGTAAAAGGCATTTTTAATCTTTGTTGGTAATCAATAATCGATAATAATGTCGTGGTTGGGTTAAACCGCGGCTTTCGGAAGTACAGGTGCGAAAAAATATGTTTTTTCTGTTAGTTGTGTGCAACTTGTCATTCATTTTATTAAAAATATGATTGTTTTCCGTGCTACGTAATAATAATGTAGGTAATAACAATGTGAATTTATAGTACAGGTAACGAATAAAAGGCTTTTCTTAAGTAAGATTATAGGATAGTAAAGTATTGCTTTCAAAAATACATTTATCATACAAACTTTTATTGAATTTTCACGCAGGTTAAGGCTTTTATAGAAAATCTCCAATGGGAATTGGGAATATCGTTTTCAATCCTGCTTTTATGGTATCCGATGTATAGGATGAATATAAAAAACATGGCAATGCCATAAAATGATAAATTGATAAAAAATATTATATCATTACGGACGGTTGCTGAGGAAACTTGAGTTACCTGTGTATTTTTTGCCTAATAAATTGTTTGGTAAAGAATTGAAAACTGGGTTACGAGAATTACGAATAAATTATTACTAACTGAGCGTACTACTTGTATGCTTTTTCTGTTAAAGATTTTGGTATTAACATTTGACAATAATTAAATTAGACAAAAGGACAAATTATACAAGAGGATGGCGACTCAATCAGTAGCGACCCATGACAATGATCTGGCCCCGACTCACTAGACAGTCCGTGTCGAGTGTGAGGGCACTTTCAGTGTAGCATTATACATAATACAATATTTGCAAACATTATTAACCTTGTATTTGAAGTAGTTGTTTAATAATTTGGTTTGCGTGTCCATTTGGTTAAAAAGCTGAGGTAAAGTACTTGGTAAAATACTACTATTATTATGAATAATTGTAATTGAAATTGAATGTCCCGATTTAACACGGCTGACAAAAGTTAAGTTAGAAGATAAAAATTAAGCGTGTTACCTCAAATAAATAAATAAAAATACGTACTTATTGTATTGTTGGTTGCAATAAAATTTTCGATAAATTATTTTTATTCGCCCGATAAATCCTTATAATATTTATTAGGTAACTAAGAATAATTTGTCAAAATTTTTTAGTTCTTTATGAGGAATTCCTCCAGTCTCCTTTTTAACAGAAAGATAACCAAAATGTTAAAATATCAGTAATTCTTTTAAAACAAGCAAGATGATCAGTTACAATAATTGTCCAAGGTGTTCATATTTAAATTCAATATTTCCCTGATATTTTTCAGTCACCCTATCCGATATTTATTTTCCAAAGAACTTGTAAAGGATAATATTCCATTGATGGTACCGTTACGTCCTGAAATGGAGATCAAAAGGGATTTTACATTTAGCATTTGAATATTAAACATTAATATCTATTGAATTTAGTGAATTATATTATTTCAAATGCAGTGACATTAATAATTATGACTATTCATTTCACGTAATAATAGAAGATGAAAATGTTAATATTTTTGACTAAAATATTGCACTGCGCGTATTGAATGTACCAATAGGGTGCCCTATGCACTTACGGTGCGACTAATAGTGTACACGAAGATAAATAAAATGCGTGATGTAAATAACGTATTCAAAATAAGTTAAAACAACTTTTTTTAAAAATCGTTGCCAGATAAGAAACGTACACCAAAGGCAATAGTTTTCCATACAAAGAGAAGGAATTAGATCTTGATTACGATCTCATAACGTTTATGCTCAGTGCGCCACTGTAGTTTTTGTCAAACGGGTACAAACACTAAAATTAAAAATAATATACCTAGCACATAGAGCTCAAATGATTAAAGTGTAATTGGCTAATAGATGCACTAAGTTCTAGTGAATACTTGTACATGAAGGAACAGAACAGCTCACCTTTAGCGCCAGCCAAGGGAAAAAAAATTTTTTTTTTAATAAAATTTAAAAAATTAAATTTAAAAAAATTTAAA
>JAGVSP010005417.1:0-11428 GCA_022494985.1 Micrasema minimum
TTGTGAAACAGGTCCCGATGGGAGAATTCCTTCATGGATTTGTGGAACTGCTGAACTGCTCCATCCGATTATTTGACCGTAAATAAAAGATAGCGTGCAACCTAAAAACAAAAATAAGTCCAAAATATGGCTTCAAAATACAAGCAGCAGGAATCCATTGAATTCAATTATTAAAAATGTTCGAAAGAAGCAAAATTGGCAGTACACAACGGAGTTCTGGTACCAACCCTTATGTATGGTAGTGAAGCGTGGTGTTGGAAAAACAAGGATGAAAGTAGACTGAATGCTGTTGAAATGCGATCTATGTGTGGTAAGACTATGTATGATAGGTGTACAAATGTCCAAATTAGAGCAGAGTGCAAGGCAAAAATTAAGAAAGGGCTTTTACGATGGTTTGGTCATGTGGAGCGAATGAGTGATGAAAGAACGGCTAAAAGAAGTTTAAATGCAAGTGTGCCTGGATGTAGAAGCCGCGGAAGGCCGAGAACGACATGGCATGATCAAGTACGTCAAGTACTTGAAAGTGGTCATGTGAAAAGTCGGAATAATCGGCGTAGGTGCATGAGAAGATGTATGAATGTAGAGGAAGCAAAGGAAGTCTATCAGGACAGAGTGGTATGGCGTTCTATCCTCTCTGCCTACCCCTACGGGGAAAAGGCGTGATGGTTAGTTAATTCGTTAGTTAAAAATGTTAAAAAATGAGCGTTTTAGAACCATTGTTTTAAATTGACTAGAATGGCTAATCAAAGAAAACTGTCAAAATTTGTCTTTTGGAGTGAAACAAAGACAACTGTAGGCGGAATGAGGAAAGTCCTGTAAATCCCTAGATAATCCATATTCGTTTCCAGACCTTCTCTGTCTCAGTTAATATGTAAATAATGATAGATACAAGCCTAGCATGGGTGAACCCCAGTAGCTACTATTTAAATATTCAGGGCAAATTTATTTATTTTATTGTTCTTAACGCCCATAGGGCTTTTACATAGACATTTTTAAATGATGACACAGTAGGTAGCTAGAGATTACCGCCAGAGATGGCATCCAGACACTGTTCCCTAAAATGCACTAGATTTGTGTTGAAAACATCAATATTGTTAGTATACTTGTTAGCCAGTGCGTGCATTCTTCGTATCGGTGAGTTAGCACTGTAAATTGGTCGATGATTGGCTATAGTAAAATAGTGCATTACTACGGGCAACTCGACCAGGCACTCGTACACCAATTAAATTTGTTAGTTGACAACCATCAAACATAGATTTTAATTGTTTGTTAAAAGAAAAAAACCCACTTACAAGTAAAAGCAGCCAAGAACTGATGAATAGAGGATGATTTCTTTGTTTCCATATCAAATGTTGGTATATCTTTATGGGAAACGGGCCCGTAGGAACCAGACATTAGATTTTAAATGAATAATAACTTTAAAATACTTAGTCGAATTGTGTCTTAAGCCATGGTAACAAGGCTACTATCGTTACTACTTAAAAATGCGAAGTTCTGAATTCGTTATCTTAACGATTTGTTTATTTAAGATTTTTTACAATGGACATAGTGCGCGATTTTTAATAGGGCTCACCAATGTTAGGAAAAACTCATGTTTTGCTCTACACTTAAGTACCTACTACTTACTAGGTACATGGGGCTTAATACGGGACAGAAAACTGTACAGTTTCTTGTGCAGTTTGCAAACTGTCCCGTATAAAGTGAAAACTGTACCTATGGAATATTAAATGGTCGTCGTGACTTTTGGCTTACCTGACAATAAATGTTTTTTACAATTCGATTCATTTTCGACATCAAAAACTAAATCTACTCTGCTGTACTCTACATTATCATTATATGGGTTAGTGTGAGATGCATACATACATTCTGTCCCCTCCCCTCTTTTCCCTACACCCCCCTCCATTGAGAACCTGACCCCTGACTGACCGCGGATGCACGGGTGGATGTCTGGGATGGGGGGCCTGGCGAGGCAGTATGCCGGTCTCCACACGGGTGGTAGTAATTACTAATATATAACGATCGGGGTAGAAACTAACGTTTCCCTACTACTGTTAATTTGGTCCGACTCTGGTTGTTTTGGTGATGGAAACAATGAAAATTATAATACATAAGCCGAGACAGTGGTAGGGGCAATGAAAGCATTTGTTCGCGTACATAACGTAAATTCATTCGAACTTTTATCACACTGACAATCTTAAAATCGCGATATAGCTTGTTGAAAAAATCGGTAGAGTAGGCTGGACTGAAAAAAGACTCAATAGTCTTTAAAACAGTCTAGGGAAAGGGTGGGGCTTTCATTCTCCCTTAGCTGCACCCATTGGTGCAAAGTGCACTGTATTAGTACACCAAGTGCAGTGAATCTTAATGATTTGTTACATGAAGGCAAGATGATAAACTTCTCAGCTAAAAAATGAATAAATAAGTGTCACACGGAGTTTCTTCGTAGCTAACTACCTAGATGTTGGTAGTTGGTACCTACATAATAGTAATCTTGTTTCAGCTTGTCCATAATACGAAGACTTTCCCCAGTTTCAAATACATCGCATTAGCAGCTCATAATAATTATGTATACATTATACAAACCTGTAATACGTAGCCGTTTAGCTACAAACAGTTGGTAGACATGGTAACCGCCATTTTGTTTAACTTATATTTATTTTTTACGGCATCAAAGACAACTATAACCTACAATAACTAAAAATATATTCCATAACAAATTTTAGAGATACAAGTATGGTATATAGAAAAAAATTGATGGTGTGGTTTTAGTTGAGGCAGAAAAAAACGGTGACGTCACAGATTTTTTGATCGTATGTGTAGTGTAAAAACAATAAATTATTGTATATCGTTTGTTAACTAATCGATTTACAAACTGATTGCACTGATGGTTTTGTTATTCTTCGATTTATATGTCTGCATTCACAGGACCTATGATTTGAAAAAATATTATTTTTTAACAAGTATTTTGAATGATACCTTTTCTACTTGCGTCGTATAATATATGGTTTTGCTGTTACTGTTATAATTCACTTTATTGTTTCTTTAGGTTTTATGTTTTTATTGGATTGATTCTGTTTTTTGTATATATTGTGTTTATTTTGTGATCTAAGTGATGTCAGTGCGTATTAGAATAAAATGAATGTGTTTTTTATTTGTCCCAAATGAGTTTATTGTTAAAACTCCTAGGGAGCATTAGATTGAAAAATAAAAAGATTTTTTTTTTTTTTTCATGTACTTAATGTTATTTTTATAAATAAATAAAATAAAAAAAATTAAAAAAATACACAAAAATAGAGGGTATGCCTATTAAGGTGGGTCGCTTTGATTTTTCTCACATTTTTAATAAGCACTTAAGCTTAAAAGAGGCCAAATAGCATAACAATGCCTAATTCTAAATATCATTGAAATCTGAAATATCTAATTGCCTCCGGATTGACATAAACGTTTTATCTTTCGGTAGATTTTAATTTGGGTGTCAGCCAATCATACTACTACTACTATCTCGTATTCGCACCCAATGGTGCATAGGGTACTGCATCGGTACACCAAGTGCAGTGCATATTAATATAAGATGATCCATACATGAAAAATTCATATGAAAATCATATGTACCTTAATAAAAATATTTCATGTTGACCCCCTACGAGTATCGAACTCGCGACTTCGTGCACGGTAGCCAAATGCGCTACCACTGTGCTACGAGGACATTAAAAAAAAATTAAGCGTGTTAAAAGAAGCGTGGTGTTGGAAAAAGAAGGATGAAAGTAGACTGAATGCTGTTGAAATGCGAATGTGTGGTAAGACTATGTATGATAGGTGAACAAATGTTGAAATTAGAGCAGAGTGCAAGGCTGAGATAAGCATTATCGACAAAATTAAAGGGCTTTTACGATGGTTTGGTCATGTGGAGCGAATGAGTGATGAAAGAACGGCTAAAAGAAGTTTAAATGCAAGTGTGCCTGGATGTAGAAGCCGCGGAAGGCCGAGAAAGACATGGCATGACCAAGTACGTCAATTACCTACTTGAAAGTGGACATGTGAAAAGTCGGAATAACCGGCGATATGCATGAGAAGATGTATGAATGTAGAGGAAGCAAAGGAAGTCTGTCAGGACAGAGTGGTATGGCGTTCTATCCTCTCTGCCTACCCCCTACGGTGAAATGGCGTGATGGTCAGTTAGTTAGTTAGTTAAAATATTTCTATTTGAGGTAAAATGCATCTTGCCACGTTCTGCAGCATCTCCCACACTTGAATGCTTAGCTAAATATCATGCAGTTGGGTTAATTTTAAGGTTAAGGTAACTACACATTAAGGTAAACGGGCTGGTACTTAATTGAAATATGGTTTAGTTTTGGGCGGCCCAGAACGTTAAATTTCTTCAACAAATATACCAAAAGTTCTATAATAAATCTACATAATTACTGCAATAAGCCGATTTGTACGGTACTATAAACTACGAATGCCCTTTATAAAACCTGTTTACAATTTATGGATTCTTATTTGATTGAAAAATGACTAGGTTCGGTATTTTGTAAGTCATTAAATTAGTTCAATGTAGAATTTTCACATACTAAAAAAGCGAGCGTACTTTTACCAATTTGAAAAGTAGGACCTACTAACTACCAACTTCACTCTGTAGTTAACTTATAGGATGACTTATATCTAGATTGAAAAGTAGGACCTACTACCTACCAACTTCACTCTGTAGTTAACTTATAGGATGACTTATATCTAGATTGAAAAGTAGGACCTACTACCTACCAACTTCACTCTGTAGTTTAACTTATAGGATAAACTTATATCTAGATTGAAAAGTAGGACCTACTACCTACCAACTTCACTCTGTAGTTAACTTATAGGATGACTTATATCTAGATTGAAAAGTAGGACCTACTACCTACCAACTTCACTCTGTAGTTAACTTATAGGATGACTTATATCTAGATTGAAAAGTAGGACCTACTACCTACCAACTTCACTCTGTAGTTAATTTATAGTATGACTTATATCTAGATTGAAAAGTAGGACCTACTACCTACCAACTTCACTCTGTAGTTAACTTATAGTATGACTTATATCTAGATTGAAAAGCAGGACCTACTAACTACCACTTCACTCTGTAGTTAACTTATAGTATGACTTATATCTAGATTGTGATAAAGTAAAAAACACTTTGACTCTGAAATTTAAAAGGTCAAAAACTTGGATTTTTATTAGGACCTTAACCCAAACAACTTATTACGTGAAAGCCATTTGCTCTCCACCTTTTAGGACGCTTGGGAGTAGGATTTACTTCACAATCTCCCATCTTCGTAGTCCTTTCAACCCTCTCCTACCTTTGGGCTCAGCTGGGCTTGCTGCCGCGTCTTCTCTGGGCGTTTTTGGTGGGGGGCGGGCGGGAGGCTGCGGTAGGGTGGGAGGTAGTTGGGACTAACGTCTAAAAAGGGGGTAGAATCACTAATATCCCAATCACTGTAAATTTGTGCCAGCTCCTTGAGCAGGTTGGGGTGAATGTGTTTATGAGAATCTTAGAGCCGAGACAGTGATAGGGGCAACGAAAGGATTTGGTCGCGTATTTAACTTCTTTTCTTCAGCTTTCTATTAAATTTCAAAGATTAGCTTTAAAAAGACTCAATAGTCTTTAAAACAGTCTGGGGAAAGGGTGGGGCTTTCACTGATTCTCTCGTAGAGCAAAAATAGGTAAATAGTAAATTATAAAAATTTCTTTCAAGTTCCAAGATTTATTTTAGATTTTGGTGTCGCCATTTTAGGCTAGCAATGGATTTCATTATTGCTTGTGGGTAATAATTATAAAATAACAGGTAGCATAAGTATGTAAATAGCTTTCCCCGTGTTGAATGCAGGTGCCATTTACGATTGCATTTCATTTTATGATTGATCGACGTATCAGTACACTGCATATAATATGTAATGATATTCTTTCTATTTGTTAGTACCATACAGAGTAATATTCCTGCATGACATACAAGATGGTATTATTGTTTTACTAACTCGTAGGCCGTAAGTCGATGCTAATTACCCGTACATGTTATGGAAACATGCTCAGCTGTTTATTTAACCCTTTCTTCAAAGTATTTATGCCAAACACTGAAAATTTACCAAATCCATATACCCTAACTAAACTAACTAACTAACGCCATTTCCCGTAGAGGTAAGCAGAGAGGATAGAACGCCATACCACTCTTCCTTTGCTTCCTCTACATTCATACATCTTCTCATGCACATACGCCGATTATTTCGACCTTTCACATGTCCACTTTCAAGTACTTGTCGTACTTGGTCATGCCATGTCTTTCTCGGCTTTCCTCGGCTTCTATATCCAGGCACACTTGCATTTAAACTTATTTTAGCCGTTCTTTCATCACTCATTCGCTCCACATGACCAAACCATCGTAAAAGCCCTTTCTTAATTTTTGTCGATAATGCTTATCTCAGCCTTGCACTCTGCTCTAATTTCGACATCTGTACACCTATCATACATAGTCTTACCACACATAGATCGCATTTCAACAGCATTCAGTCTACTTTCATCCTTCTTTTTCCAACACCACGCTTCACTACCATACATTAGGGTTGGTACCAGAGCTCCGTTGTGTATTGCCAATTTTGCTTCTTTCGATAAATTCTTATTTGCCACTATCGATTTCAAGGCACCATTAACTCTGTTTCCGGCACTAACCCTTCTCTCAATGTCAACAATACACGAACTTGTAAACATACTTCCCAAATATACAAATTCTTCAACCTGCTTCAATCTGTCTCCATTTACTATAATATTACATACGGTCATATTCACATCTATATACCCGCTAAATAATTTATCCGAAAGCCGTAGGTTGAAATTTAGCCGCTGAGCGGAGAACAACAAACAATGGCCCTTTTCAGGACCTCAAGACATAACGAATGCATATGACCTAAATAATAATTATAAATTAAAGCTTTCTCAGTACCGTGACAGCGAAGGCTATCAATTTCTTTATTGAGAGACCCGCATATCAATATACCACAGATGGGATTAGAGCCGCGTATTTTGTTACAAAATTTAAAAAATCTAGATGTTAAAGGGTTACCTACGAAAACGTAAATTTCTCTGCCAAGGCGGGTATCGAACCCAGAACTGGAGTTGTGTGTTACATACGTTCGTAAAGAACGACATAATGACTCTTCTGCGCATGTCTCCTGCGCATGTCACCGCGCAACTTTCTTTCTAGGCGCTCACTGTCGGATCCACGAAGATTGCGATCTCTGGAAGAATTATTGACAGAACTTTGAGATAAAATCTGAGAAAATTCACGGAATCCACTCGATAACTTACGTTTCTTTTGGTTTGGAAAAGTGACAAGGCTAGGAGAGAAATAATTCATCACTTTGTCGCCTCACTGCTTGTCTGTCCAAGAGACCTTTTAGAAAATGTAACAGGAGGATTGGTCAAGTCTAAATAGTATAAATAGATATTTTATGTGGAAAACGTGTACATTTTGAAGTGATAACGTCTAATAAATCGATGAACGCCGGCTGCACACACTAAAAAGCATGACTCATTGTCACGTTCCGCCTGAGCCGAGTGTGCAAGCGAGAGCGCGGAACAAGCGATAGTAAGGCACGATCGGCCTAAGCGTTCGGCTTGTGACGCATCTATCTCTCTTCCACACCATCGGCCGATGCGTCCGAGTAGAAGGGAGACAGCAGCAGCACACAAGAAGAAGAAGAAAAAAAGGTAATTTATGGAGAAAATTGTAATTTTCAATTAACTACTTCTTTGTATTATACAAACTAATGATAATTCAGTAAAAATAATTCAATTCAATTTATAAAAGTATGCTATTTTTCATCAATGTTTTCTTATGACGTATCACGTAAAATTATCGTCCGTAAACCGACTTTATAGAAAACCAAAAGTTTTTTTTATTAAAACACGATACCATGGACAATCAATAAATAATACGTACTTAAAAATGGTGCATAGGGCACTGCATTGATACAAGTGCAATGAATTTTGATATTTTAGCACTGTACCTGTACAGTTTCTTGTTCAGAAAACTGTACAGTCTGTCAAAAGACACGCTAAATATGTATATTTTGAAGCGCGATCGTACGTTATTATCGTATGTTTGCACACAAGAAATTATAACTAACTAACCATCACGCCATTTCCATGAAAGGGGACGTAGAGAGGATAGAACGCCACACCACTCTGCCTTGGCAAACTTCTTTTGCTTCCTCCACATTCATACATCTTCTCATGCACGCACGTCGATTATTCCGACTTTTACATGCCCACTTTCAAGTACTTGTTTCACTTGATCATGCCATGTCTTTCTCGGCATTCCTCGACTTCTACATCCAGGCACAGTCGCATCATATATTTTTTTTAGCCGTTCTTTCATCATCCATTCGCTCTACATGACCGAACCATCGTAAAAGACCTTTCTTAATTTTGTCGATAATGCTTATCTCAGCCTTGCACTCTGCTCTAATTTCGACATTTGTACACCTATCATACATAGTCTTACCACACAGAGAGATGACATTTCAACGGCATTCAGTCTACTTTTTCTTTTTCTTATCCTTCTTTTTCCAACACCACGCTTAACTACCATACATAAGGGTTGGTACCAGAACTCTATTTTGAACAGCCAATTTAGCCTCTTTTGATAAGCAATTATATACCTATTTTTTAACGTATGTCCTAAGATAAACACTTTATTATTTTGTGCAAAAAAACCTTAAGCATAATTATTTAATATTACTTGCAATATATTTTCTTAACCTAGCCTTGAATACACTTTTTTTCTTTTTTTATCTTCTGGTATTTCTTCAAACATTTTCACTGCTCTGTGCATTAACGAATTTTGTGACTTAGATTTTTTACGAAAGGGTATCCTCAGTCTATCTCTATTTCGGGTTTCATGGCCATGTTGATTTTGATAAATATTTTTTTTTTTTTGTGAACTCTCTTGAGGAATACCGTATGTTTGCACACAGGAAATTATCAATGTTATAGCTAATAATGTAAATTTTTTTAATGCGCCACTGTGATGTATTGGATATGGGGGCTTTCAGTAATACACGGCTGTGACAATTATGACGGGTTCATTAAAATACTAGATTTAACTGACTACGCTCCTCAGAGCTCTAACTCGGAATGACGGGCACACAGCAGACTTACTACATACACACACACGTTCGTACATCTTCTGTCACCCTCACACACAGTCTCTTTCACACACATATCTCACATTTGTTTTTTTCCGTTTTTCAAAGCATTCAATATTTCAATATCTACTAAATGTTTACATAAAAAGCATTAACTGTTAGGTCAGCTAAATGTCGCACCGACCATTCGATGTTCCATACCATTTCGTTTTATACGGGACAGTTTGCAAATTACAGAAGAAACTGTACAGTTTTCTTTTTATACGGCACAGAAAACTGTACCTTTGCGCTTTATAGTTTTCAAACTTCGAACTTGCCAGCAGCTTGTTCCATAAAACGAGACAATCTTCAAATATCTACAAAAACTGATGAAAAATCATTATAGATTCTGTTTTTCTGGGTTCTTATGCCGTGTTTTTGGGCTTTGTGTTGGCCACGTTTCGAAGAACAACGCGGTGTCCATCATCTTTAAAAAATGACTAGATTACTAGAATTTAGACTAGAAATAATATAGGTACGACCGACGGTTACTACATCAAAAATGTTATCTTGACTTGGAGACATTAATTTCTTTCTTGTAAACTGGAACTTTGAAGCAAGCTGCATGCAAGATTGCCAATAACAATAATTATTACATTATATTATGTAATGTATGTAAACTAGCCTATAACAAATGTAGTGAGGATTTCAAAAAAGTAGCGTCAAAGTAAATTTCATTAATGACATAAATATCTAGATGTTTAATTAACTCTTTTATATCCTAGGAATCTAACTGGAATTTCAAAACTATTTAAACGCCATATTATAAAGTAAAGATCGCAAAGAATGCATTTCTTTGACAAGCGACAAGCAAACTTGTTTAATGCGTTTGTTCCACATAGAAACGATACATCCATTTTGTAACTTCACAATCCAACTATAACCGAACGGTTAAAAAAACTAATTACCAACCTACAATCTTTAGATACCAGTTGATCTTTTGCTTTTAACCGAACGCAAACGAACGGTTGAACAAGCAGTTAAATTTAACTGCTCGTTGACGATGCGTTATTTTTACAACTTTTTTGTTGGATTGTCGTTGATCTTGAATTTATCATTTGCCAATACAGGTAATTGATGTCATCTGTCAGATGTACTGATTTATAATGTAATGGAAGATCTATAGATCATAATAATTATTGTAATTACTGGTACTTAGTATTATTAAGTATTTATATCCGATATGTAAATGAAACTAGTTGATTGAATTTCACTGACATAATGTACGGGAAAAGACAGGGTAATAATAAAAATAGATATTTTTATGTTATAAATAATATTTTGAACGAACTAACTAACCATTACGCCATTTCCATGAAGGGGGACGTAGAGAGGATAGAACGCCACACCACTCTGCCCTGGCAAACTTCTTTTGCTTCTTTCACATTCATAATTCTTCTCATGAACGCAGGTTATTCCGACTTTTCACATGACCATATCTTTCTAGTTTTCGAACAAGAATTTCAGACAATTAACATTCCATACTTGAAAAATACTACCGTGTCTAGGTGTTCAGTTACCCACTACGTCATAAATAGGCATCTACGTTATCACTAGACATCTACGTCACACGTTTCGTGTATTGGCCTAAGTGCTGGAGTGTTTAGACGATGGAATTTGATAATAAATGGTGTTATGAAATTAACCCTAGGAAGCGTATATTTTTAGAAAATTTGTATGGAAACGCCCTTTCTAGTGGATTCTAGTTTAAAGAACAAGACATCATTCAAAATACTTGTTGAAAAAAATACTTCTTCATTTCAGAGGTCCTGTTTCGATAGCTATAAACATAATACCTGTATCGACGATATACAGGGTGAAACAAAACTCGATGTACAAGCGGGAAACCAGTGAATCTACAACATATTTGGAGTTGATTTTGTTGAATATTTTTTTTTGTTTTGACCCTTAGTTTTCGAGAAAGGAAAATTGAGTACGAAGTTAATTTGTTTTTCGATTTTTGTTTGCAAAGGTATCAAATATTATGTATTTAGTCAAATTAATATTATCCATAAAGAAAACCAAATTTAAAAACGCGTTTTAAATAAGAATTTGATCATTTTACTGAATCTGCCATTTGTGAGGAAAAAAAAATTTCGGGTTGTACCATGAGTTTTAAAGTAAAACCCTGTATTTATGGACTATAGGAAAGCTGGTATAATGAGACGTATCTGTAATGCAATAATACTTTAAGAGTTTTTATTGTTATTTT
>JAGVSP010005418.1:0-11023 GCA_022494985.1 Micrasema minimum
CAGTTTCATTCAGGAATATCTATTTAATTTTTTTTTTATAAATATGAAAAATATTTACACAACATTCACGGAAAAAGTTATTCTGTATTGTGCATAATCAAACACAACTACTATCAATCTACAAAGTGTAATGTACATCGTGGGTGTAATAATATAATGTAAAAATTTAACCGTGTTGAGAAATCCTCCAAAATACTCTCCAATATTAAGCGGGAAGGCCTGTAAAATTTGAAAACACTTTTTTATAGTTATTAAGAACTGCTTTTAAAATATATTGACTTCAATCAAAAAAAAAATTATATATATGTATTTATAAAATACAACCATAAGTTATCAATTTTTAAAGGATGGATTTACTCGCATTAAGATGAAATTATTGATTGATATGGCATTTATTTTGTAGAACTCCATAATATCTTATGTTAAAATCAAAAAAACATTTTTTTGGTTCTACGTGATTTTATTATCAAGTTAGTGACAATTGTTTCGCCTTGTAAGGGCATTGACAGTCAGTTTGATAATGCCCTTACAAGGCGAAACAATTGTCACTAACTTGATAATAAAATCACGTAGAACCAAAAAAATCGTTTTTTATTTTAACATAAGAAATATGAAATTAATTATGCATTAAGATGAAATTAATAATATGGATCTACTTCGAGGGGAAAAATCACTTCTCTTGTTAGCGACACTCCGACTCACGACAAAACATAAAACTAGCGGTTGCCGACCGAGAAAACAGCAACATGCAATCTAGGCCGATACAACACCACCTAAATCTAAGTAACAGCAAACTGTAATATCTGCCGAGAGCCAGTTAATTATATATTTTTGCCGGTGCGTAAACTGTTTTACCTGCCGGTAATCGCTAGTTTTATATTTCGTCGTGCGTCGGAGTGCCGCCCAAAACGGTAGAGGTTTTTTGATTTCCTTTGATTTGACGTTTAATGTAGGGTCCATTATGATGTGGCATGATTTTAATGATGTGGCTTTTTGAGTCTCAGTTGTTACAACATATTATAGGAACACATGCATTATTTTTCCAGGAATTTTTTTTAAGTACATCAAAATATGGCGAATTTCGGAAAAAAAGTTGCATTTATTAATTTATTCTTGATTGCTCAGAGTTCCTTTATCATACCCATAACAAAGCCTTGCTAACATAATATACCTACGTAGGAAATTAAGAACTGTATTAAAGATTTACATTATATTTCGGTCAACCCAAAAATGGTGTATAAATGAGCTGGTAAGAGTTATAAGCATAACAAATGAAGAGTCATCTTCAGGCGTTTCCTAGTAGGTGATATAATTTGGTAAGAATCTCACTTGCAATCATAAAGGTTTCTGCTAAAATGCTTAGCAATTTTCTCAATGGATGACAGTGTTCACTTGTGAAGCGTCGCGCCATTTCACTGTTGATATACAAATTCTGATAATCGGCAGATATGGATATCAAATACTAGGTGAAATGGGGAATGTTGTAATACATCAAGTGGCCACTTAACCCAGCCAATGACAGGTAATTAGCCCTGTAAATGCCTAGATATCCATATTCCCTTTCAAACTTCTGGTCTCTGTTGAGATGTCAAATTGCAACTTAAGTTATTTAACGCATTAAAACGCATTATTTGTAATAATAAAAATTTATTAAAATTAAAAAATAATACCTGAGTGGCAAGGATTAATGTTGTCAATACTGCCAGCATTCTTCGCGTCATTTTAAAAAAGATTTCTGAAAAAAAAAGCTTAAATTTCATTGCTTAAATCGGCATTCACTTCACAAAAATATTGTTAGTGGTATAACTATCAATATTAACTTTCCTTTATCCGCACCCAATGGTGCATAGGGCAATGCGGTGGTACGTCTAGCGCTCTGAACTCAATAATTTGTTACACGCAGGCAAGATGTCCGCCTCGTAGCATAGCGGCAGTGCATTTGGCTACCATACATGAGGTCGCGGGTTCGATTCCCGTAGAGGGTCAGCATGAAATATTTATTTTCATATGAATATTTCATGTGTGATACCTTGGACTGGTACTGAAGCGTAAGACTGATCATCCTACCTTTATGTAATAAAATTATCAAGATATAATGCATTTGGTGTACCTTTGAATAAGCCCATTTAAGATATTTTTGGTAAAAAAAAACATTCAAATTAGTATTTATATATTTGTCATACTCTATAATTTAAAAAAATTTATAATTAAATCCATGCTATTCAGAAATGAGCTAAATATTCACCGATCCGAATATTCAAGTCAGAGTATTTGAGTTGGAAAACTTTAAATTATTAGGTTAAAATTTAATGACAGGGCATTATTTTAACTACGATTAATATTGTATTAGACAAACTTCTAAATAGTAAATAATATTTAGGCCATTGGCTAAATAATATTGGTGATATTTTCAGAAAACAAAAAAAGAAAAATGTTTTCTAATATATATTTTAAAAATGCAAGGTCACGAAAAAATTAATTAAAAATTATATAAAAACACTTTTCTTTACTATTTATTTTGAACTAGCGATAATTTAGGGTAATTTTTGTACAAAATGCCTTTCGATTACATTTAGTTATTTGTTATTTATTTGTTAAATAACTTTACAGATTAAATCAAAATATGTACAAATTACAGATTTTGTGTTGCTTACTGTATATCGTCGCCCTCGTGAAAAAACTCACCAAGTACATATTTTATTTTAATCGAGCCATTTACACCGGGAAACGTAATTGCAAGCTCTTGATATCAATGAAAAGTCACACATATTCTTTTAAAATGTTGAAATTTTTGAATTTTAAACTTTTTTATCTGTAAAAATTTTTTTATAGATTATAATAATAAGAGCGATTAAAAAAAATAATTTTGAAAACTTAAACAAACGTATTTCAAAATGTTTTAAAATGAGTTTTTCCATGTAATAGGCAATAATTATCATATTTTTTTAAATAAGAAATTTCTTGAATTTTGACTAACTGATAACTACCGCTGACCATAACTTTGACATTTAAATTATTATATTAACCTAACGGAAAAAATGTTAATGTATACAAAAAAATATTTTTATAGGAATGCTCTTTTATGCTATTTCCAACATTTGATTTTGTTTCAGTAATATTTTTTTGTGCGCGTGTGTTTGAAAATAGTAATCAAATCTTGGCGGAGTGGAAATTTAATTTGACAATCTTTTAACTTGACCAACAACCAAATTAAAATTTAATAATTTCTATCGATTTGGATTTTAAAAAGAGTTAAAAACACATAACTGTTCGGTTTATTTAAAATGTATTGTTATATTCTGAGAACTGTTTGACTACAAATATTATTTTTTTTTTTTTTTATTAATTAAGAAATTAAATCAATATTTTGGTGCAAATTGAGTAGGATGTGAAAAGAACCTCGTTCGCTTTACGGCGTAGTGATAAGCACGTTGGGCTACCATGCATGAAGTCGCGGGTTTGATTCTCGACGCGGTGAAAATAAATTATTTTTTTAATTGCGTCTTTTTACATAAAAATATTTCTATGTGATACCTTCGACTGACATTTTTTAAAAAAATATTTAATTTTTATTTATTTAATACATTATCGAATCAAATTTACAAAGCTTAATATCACAATAATTATACAATATAACCTTAACGCCATACCTCACCAATAAAAAAGACAAGCTCTTGTGCTTGGCGAGGGAGGTTACGCTAAAAAATACATAATATAAGTAGTTATCATAGTAAGGTAAATATAAATAGTATATGGTATAATAGTAAGTAGTAAATATAAGTAATACAACAAGGTAAAATATAAGTTGTAATCATAAGAATGATTATTTTGCTTTCATTCCAAAATTCTCTACACTTTTGTACCAATGCGGTGCCTTATGCACCATTGGGTGCGAATAAGGGGTAGTAGCAGTAGCGAAAAGAACGTCCACAATTTTTTTAAAAGCGCGAATATTAAAAAAAAAAAAACCCACCTTAAATTTGGAAATCCACTAAACTTTGAAAGCAAAAAAAAACACAAACTGTTAGTTTTCACAATTTTTAGCCAACAGCTAACATGACTAGCTAACCTGATTGATAAGACTCTACTGACAAATTGACTACGATATAACTAAAGTTGTGAACTTACCTGTCAAACATTTTGTATTAGGCACTTTATCGTGGTGGGAGTAGTGGAATGTCATTTCAAGCCCATGAAATTAATATTGAATGTATGGCGAATGTGTACCTTCAGTCGTACACATTCATGGCGTATTTCAATACGGACAAATCTCAAAATAAAAACTTCAAAACGACACCATTAAGGCTTGTAAAACTGATGAAGAAAAAATAAGAGAGATTTGAGAATTAATTCATGTTTATACTTAGGTTTAAATATAGGGAAATGAATTATTTTTCAATAATATAGGAGAATATCGTATCACTATCATACATTTGAATTTTTTGAGTTTACTCAGTATGATTAAAGATTTTTTGAATAATTATATTAAGTGAAATTAGTGGTATATCATAGGTAATACATACTTGGTAAATTTATTTGATGAATGGTTGCATTTTATTTGTCGCGTATATTTGGTTGGAATTTGCTTTTTGTATTGATATTATTTCTTCTTTTTTCATTTTAGAAATTTCTTTAAATTTTAATTTTGGTAATGGGTTGAAAACTCCTGTCAATACTTTTTTTGGAACAGTGTAAACAGATAATATATTTTACTATATTTATATATTTATATTCTTGTGTATTCGTTTGAAGCATACTTGGATATATTAGCACAAGAGTACTATTTCTTATTTATGTATTTCGCAGTATTTAAAGTGTATCTTTGTAAAAGGCAAGTGCCGTAAATTAATAAACAAATAAATAATCGCATCGATATGTGCGAGTCTATTATTGAAGTTTCCGAGATATGATAATAACAAAAGCAAATAATTTATACCGATTGTGAATTAACGATTTAAGAGTAATAATAATCAGGTGTAGAAGTTGAGAAAGGTAGAAAAGATATACAGATAGTGTTTTTCTGGGTTGTTATGCCGTGGGTTGTTATACCCACTGTATCTTATAAAATAGTGAGGCCTATTATAGTCGTAACCAAGCATCCTAATAACATAAACAGGGACGATGGGTTACGACTACGAACCTCATGGTACCCGGTGCTTCCAAAGCCCACGGTACAAACACCACACACTTAACAACATACATTGCCCGACTGCGACACGGTACAAATTCCGCACAATAAAACACACTAAAAACTACACTCATACATTCAGCCCTGAAGATGGACACTGCAATGTGCTCCGAAACGTCGGCAACACAAAGCCCACAAACACGGCATAACAACCCAGAAAAACACTATCTGTATTCTGAAGGCCGTGAAAACCTACGAACCTTGATTAGAAAAGATATGGCTTAATCAAGTACAATGTTTGACATTTGTCACGAGAAAAGTCCGAAATAATCAGCGTGCGTGCATGAGAAATGTGTGATCAAAGGCATTATGCAAAGACAAAACACTGTGGCGTTGTATCCTCTTTGGCTATGGTTATTGGCGATTCAGCAGGTTGGGGCATACACTACGAATGTGTTCCGAAAGCCTCACTATTTTTACAACCATTAGATTTCTGGCGTTCAGGATGAATGAATCCACAGTTTATGTCGGACTAAAGGACGAGATCCTGTCTTAGAAAGACGCATGGGAACTAACCACTCATCCCTTAGCTCGGAGGGAGTTTGTGGAATCCATATTCTCTACATACGGAGCGGATATGAAAAATTAATAGTAGAGTACTGAATGTATATTTGTTCTTTTTTTATAAGCTACAATAATTTATTATTGATGTATGAATGCAGTGTCCTATGCCGGCCGGTCATCAAGTGTATAAAATAGAATGGAACGAATAATAACTATTTAAATATTCGTATTTATCTAATCTGAAAATGGTAAATATTTTATATGATACCTACCAAAAAATATAGAATATTTCATACGTATTCTAAATTCTTTGTCATTTCATTTAAAATCTCATCATGGCCATGGGTACAATCCAGTGTTAGTCCGTAGGTATTTGGATCCATTCGGAATATACATATTTTTTCTAAAACATAGGCACTTTTCCTGTATTTTTAATAACATATAAGTATAAAATTTTATTTGCATTTGAAGTAAATTTTCATCCGTTTGACACAAATATTAAATATTATTTTATAGTTATCGATATGAAAAATTAGAAACAAGATTTTTATCCAATACTTTCTAAATCAGATGACATGGCAGTTTTTAAGAAGTGGATATATTTTAAAGTTCTTGTTTGCATCGTAACTATTACATGCGAATATAATAGGAATCAAATAATGGTCGGTTGAGTTCTCGAATCTGGTGTTGCGAGTATAGATAGAATTCCGAGGTCAACACTGATGTTGAATCTGTTACAAACTTGATTCCTATTTTCAACCATAGTTCATTTAAGGATTGACGCAGGTACCTACCAGAATTATATTTTTCATTTATGTTTCAAATTAAATAGTTACGGTTAAAAATCCTTTCACAACCTATCTCTATTGTTTATATAAAAATAAAACATTGAAAAATGTATTCCTTTAGGTATTATGTTACATAACAGCAAACTTTTGTTGCATATAATAATTAAATATAATAACAATTTTTAAAAAAAAAATTCTCTTATTGAAATATATTTAAAAGCCAAACGATAACAACTCTATGGAGTTGAAATAATTTGAATAATAATGATTTATTAAGCCTACTTTATACAGGACAGAAAACTGTACTGTTTCTTTGTGCAGTTTGCAAACTGTCCCGTATAAAACGAAAATTGTATGCAATATTGAATGGCCGACGCGACGTTTTGCTTACCTTACAGTTTTTGTTGTTTTTATGTAAACTTTTAAGAAGATATTGGTATATTTATCCTGTGTTTTTAAAAACGTAATAAAACAAATTACATATTTACATTATTAGCTATATACACCGTATCCCACGATGAGACCGCGAAACAGAGGGTGATTATCATGATATTCTGAGAAAAAAATCTTTTAAAGTTTTTCAAAAAAACTCAATTCTAATTTCTTAAAAAATGATTACAATATGAATAAAAATTCACGCGTGTAATACCGTCCATTTTTGAACTGGCTAACACGTGACCTGCACCAATTTCAGATATGAAATTCGAATTTCGAAAGGCAAGGCGTTTCGGTGTCCCAGAGCGGACCCCCACTCCTCACTTGTCCCACCGAATGGCCGCCACCCCGCCACCGCTAGCATTTCAAACAGAGCCAGTATTACATAGTCGCTTTTTATTAATACTTTTTTTTAATTAATTATTAAAAATGCGCCGGATCAAAAAACTTTATAAGGATTTTTTTCTCATAATACCATGAACAATCACCCTCCGGAGTTTCACGGTCTCATCGGGGGACACGGTGTATACAATATCCTGTGCGCAAACATACGATAGTAAATTACGATCGCGCTCAAAAATACACATAATTTAGTGTGTCTATTGTGTGACTGCACAGGTTTTTTTAACAAGAAACTGTACAGTTTCTGAACAAGATAAGAAACTGTACAGTTTTTTGGACAAGAAACTGTATAGTTTTCTGAACAAGTTTCTGCAGTTTCTGCAGTTTTGTGTCCCATAAAAGGTGCGCATGAGAATTATATCCAAAGTTAAAAAAAAAAATCTAAGCAATTCACTGCGCCAGTATTAATAATATTAATATCTAATAAGTTGTATGATAGGTGCACTAATGTATGATAGGTGCACTTATGTTGAAATTAGAGCAGAATGCAAGGCTGAGAATAACCATTATCGACAAAATTAGAAAAGTCTTTTACGTTGGTTCGGTCATGTAGAGCTTGAAAACAAGTGCTTAAAAGTGGCATGTAAGAAGTCGGAATAATCGACGTGCGTGCGTGAGAAAGATGTATGAATGTGGAGGAAGCAAGAGAAGTATGCCAATACAGAGTGGTGTGGCGTTCTATCCTCTCTGCCTACCCCTTCGGGAAAATGGCGTGATGGTTAGATAGATAGTTATTTATAATTATTATTCTAATATGTTGCATACCTGTATTGAGATTTAGGAAACTCCCCATCATATAATTTGTATGTGTGTTTATAAAGAAATCAATACATTGCCATATATAAAATCCAAGTTTATTGTATTCGAAAAATATTCGAGATTTATTTCTATCTCGTCAAAATGTTTCCCAATAAATCAGAACTTTTGGATTCGCTCAAAAGAAAGCTAACAATATTTTTTTAGCCCTTAGAAGTTTGACGTGTTCAAAACACACAAATCTTTTTCTTTTATAAAAAAATATCTAACATATTGGTAAATTGTCCTAACATTCTACTACTCTTACTTTTACTTATCTATACCTTATGGTGCATAGGCACTCTTTATTTATTTATTATATATTCATATCCAGTTCACCCAAGTGCTCCACAGTTGCATTACATATTCATTTAGTTAATTTGTGTCCAAAATATACTCCTACTCATCATCATACTATATTCGCTCCCTATGTGGAGCATATGGATTCCACAAACTGCTTCCAAGCCAAGCAATCGGCCGCTAGTTACCGAGCATCCTGCTTAGTCAGGTCCACATCTCGCAGCTCTGACGCAAACTGCCGACGGATTGTCACTAATTTAATTAGTATACGAGTGCCTGGTCGAGTTACCCGTAGTAATGCACTATTTTACTGTAGCCAATCATCGACCAATTACAGTGCAAACTCACCCATACGAAGAATGCACGCACTGGCTAACAAGTATACTAACAATATTGATGTTTTCAACACAAATCTAGTGCATTTTAGGGAACAGTGTCTGAATGCCATCTCTGGCGGTAATGAATAGCTACCTATTGTGTGATCATTTAAAAAAAATGGCGTAAAAAACAATAAATAAATAAATATTTAAGTAGCATAGGATAATAACACGACTGTAAGCTATTGAAATAATTATATTTTGTTTTAATTGAAAAACGGTTTTATGATTTAAAATTTCATTTCTAAACTCAAACTCCTAAATGGGACGTTTTACGAAATCGCAGTTTTGGCATTGGACCGACTTCTATTACCACTACGCTACGGGGCGGATATGTTTAAACATAACTGATGATTGTCACGTAACAATGACTAAATAGTTGTAGTATCACGTAACAATGAGGGAATAGGGAACCTATTTATCGGCAATGGGTAAAGTTTGGCGAATTTCGTCCAATTTCGTCTAATTTTGTCCAATTTCATACTACTAAGACCCAGAACACACGGTGAAACGCATCTGCAACGAAACCTATACGAAACTCTTGATATAAACCCAGTTTCAGACTATTTCCACAAACGACGCAACCTAAACGTGATGAAATTTTCATACTTGAATAAATAAAATTAAAAATTTTGTTTTTTATTCACTTTTTTATTATTTTATACACTAAGCCAACTAGTTTCGACCTACTTGGTTATCCTCATGGCCACTTATAACTAAAAACTTAACAGTAAAAATTATATGGAATAAGTACCTAATAAGTGGGTGGGGCTACGGATGAGGGAGTAGTGATAGGGGTATTTGGGGGGGTGGTAGATGAGTAGGGATGGGAAAGATTGTTAAACATAGAGCTATAACTTAAATTTAATTGGTTATTAATTATATTTTAATTTAATTTTACATATTTTTTATTTCTAAAATTTTCTAAATTATTGAGAAATATTTCTCTTTTATTTGAATGTATTTTTTTTTTGATAAGTAGCCCTGAGGATGACCAGTAGGTCAAAACTGAAAAGTGAATAAAAAAAACAATGTTTTTTTTTAATTTTATTTATTCAAGTTAATAAAATGATTTACAAAGTTTGTGCTTCGAACATCAAAAATTTTCATACATTCATTAGTTTTCTCTAAGAGCACACGTCTGTCTCAATCTGTTTTAATATCAAGTTTCAAACGCGAAAATGAGTTTTTCTTGGAAACCAGTTTCAATGCAACTGATTCAAAATTCGTTTCAAACGGGTTTCAAACTTGTTGCGTCGTGTGTGGATTTTTCTGTAGAAATATATGACATAAATTCAAATGAAACTCAAAAGTAACATAGAGTTGCAGTTTCGTCATTTTTTGCGTTTCACCGTGTGTTCTGGGCCCTACTGTTCCTTGACTAAGGAACTTTTTACTCCCAAGCCATCGTCTACCTTCAACTTTTACTTTAAATTTCTGTTTGAAGAGGAGGGAAGGATGGTATTATATCTCAAATATACTCACGGCGTTAATAGACCTAATGAATTTTCACCTTTATAGAGAGAGGAGATTAGGGTTTAGTTCAGTTTGTAAATTTATTCGTCATAGGTTTTCATGATTTTGAAAATTACCATTATCTACTACAACTACTTCTTTCCCTGATCTGCACCCAATGGTGCATAGGGCACTGAATTGGCACACTAAGTACTTGCACACTAGTGTATCTTGATCATCGTGAAGGCAAGATGATCAGTCGTACGCTTCAGCGCCCAGTCCAAGTCCAATATTTTTTTGGAGAAAATCACATTCAAATAAATATTTCATCTTGGACCCATCGAGAATCGAGCGCGCGACTTCATGTATGGCAGCCAAACGCGCAACCGGCATGCCATGAAGCGGACTCCCGGGAATATAATATTTGTAATGCAATTATGTATTTTTTTTGCAATAAGTAAAAATATGTGATACCTGGGACAGGCGCTTAACCCTAGAAAGATAAACGTGCGCCTCAGAGGCGCCCGCGAAATAAATATATCGCTGTATTTTTACGATGCATTACCGTCATAGCACAACAAAACTGTGATAGGTACTAAATGTGGCATAAATACCTTAATACAGAAGACTGCTGGTTTTTGTTACATTTTGTAAATGGTTTTTAATATCCTACATATTTTTCTTAAAATAAAAAAATAACAAATAAACATTTATGTTATGTAGTACTTATTAATAACAATTGGAATTCATGTAGATTTGAAAAAAATAGAAAAAAAAAG
>JAGVSP010005419.1:0-37360 GCA_022494985.1 Micrasema minimum
AAATTCTTAACAATTTTTTCTCCTAAAAAAACAAATTCAGAAAATAAATATTTTATTATTTAAAGCTTAAACTCTCAGCCTCCTATAATTTTTTTAATTGAATACTTATGTTTTATAAAAATAAAACAGACCCGAGAAAAAATATATTTCGTCATAGAAACGATTTATGTGTTTCTAAGCGAAATATTGTCAGCACACACTTCGGCGAGGCACTGATTTTCTGTATTTACGAAATAAAGTAGGAAACATGTCCTGAGATAGGGAATTTATTACGGGCCATCTCTTGCGTTTATTTCATTTTTCCTACTCGTCACTTATGAAGACTACACGAGTAGAGGAAATTTTATATAAATATTTTGTATCAAGAGATCTGTATCCAAAAATAACGAAACAAAATTTTGTCGCCCTGTATTTATTTTGCGCACAAAAAGGCGACAACAAGAGCGTTAAAAGCAAAGTAATATTGAAATTAAAATACATATACTACGTATGCCTCCCGTGAGCCTTAACCATGCTTGCCTATTTTGCAAGGCATCAGGATCTCGGCGTCCTGGTCGTCCACTGTTGACAGTTCGTCGGCAGTTTGCGACAGAGCTGCGGGACGTGGACTTGACTTGGGAGGATGCACGGGAGCTGGCGGCCGATCGCTTGGCCTGGAGGCAGTTTGTGGAATCCATATGCTCTATATAGGGAGCAGATATGGTTTGATGATGATGATGATGAAAATACATATAACACATAACAACGACTGTTTCATGGAGATAGGCGATCAGTCACACGATTAGTCTCCTAGCAACGAGAATGAAAAAAAAATCGCTTATATCCGATAATTTAGAATTTTGCATTAAACCAACCGTGAATTTAAATGAATTTACAGAGATATAAAATACAATTGATGTGGAATCCGATTTTAATAAAAAATTGCAAATACCGCCATTTAACAGTCTATCATTCTTTATATCTCCCTCTCAGAGTTAATGGCGGCATTAAGAACTCGTAAAATTTTCAATACACATAGCGAAAGTGAAAATGTTACTGTTCTCTCAATCAAAATGAATTAACTGTGAAAAGTGTCATTTTTATACCGCACCACTTTATTACAACGGTAAATTCACTCTAGTGCTTAAGTGGTTTAAAAAATACAGGATCGGCTTTGAATATTATACAATATTTTCCTTAGAATTTTTTTTTAGAGTAGTGACATACGTGTAAAATACTACCATGCCTAGTGACCTACGTCATCACTAGACATCTACGTCACACGTTTTAAAGTGTGAGTGTATGCTGGAGTCTGTAGACGTTGAAATTTCATAATAAGTGGTGTTATGAAATTAACCCTAGGCAGCGTATATTTTTAGACTATCACAAAAATATTGTAAATCCCATTTAAAACGCCGCGCCGCTAAAGTTAGTCAAAGGTTTGTTCCCCTTTTAAATCAAATTTAAATATGGCGTCGCGTTTGCAACAGTTATGACATCTCGACTCAAATTTTCAATGCATTGAAAAGCAGTCAAAATGGAAATATTATAATGATAATCCAATAATTTATGTTGTATTGGATTGGTATAATATTAAAAAAAACATAATAAAACTCGATTATAACCAAAATAATGAAAAGTCTTAAGACATGTTTTCCGGGTTGGATTTTTACAGTATTTGATAAGCAGTCTGGTAAAATAAGTTTTTTCTGTACCACCCTTTTTTTTTTTTTTAAATAAAAAGAAATTTATGCAATATTATGATATTTGCACATATTTCAATACTTGTAAATCGCATTTAAAAATGGCGTCGAATTTGATCGACTCAAATTTTTAATGCGTTGAAAATTGTTAAAAATGGAAATATTATAATATTAATCCAATATTTAATATTGTATTGCATTGGTATCATATTAAAAAAACTTAATAAAACTAGATTTTAGCTTGCATAAGGAAACATCTTGAAAGCATTGATTACACCGCTGCACTGTTACAAACAAAATTGCTGGATAACTAATCGGAGGATAGATTGGTCATTATTTTTGTGGTGGAATCGGTTCGTTGTAAATATAACGTTTAAATCTGGTAGCAAATTGCAACTGACATTAAGTTAACCAGGTTTAAAACGGAGGTGATAAAACAGGGCCTCATCTTAAAAAGTAAGGTGTTTGTTTGAAAACATACCATTTATATAGTTTTTTCGCATGGAGAAATAAGATTAAACATGATATTGGTTTTCCGACAGTCTTGCAATACCTGCAATTATCATAATATCTAGAAGTGAAAATGCTAACTCCGGCTCTGTCTGTACTCGTAGTACAGGCCCGTATTAACAGTCCGGTCACGTGACGGCCCGCAGTAGCGTTGAGGGGAATTCAATTTTCCGCCGCCACCGAAGAAAGAATGACTTTTTTCAAATAAAAAACGTTGTTACTGAGTACGGATCGTTCTCAATTAGCCGTTGGAATATCGAACAATGTTACCAATAAGGTACGAATAATCATAATACACATCTTTTGTTGGTAAACAATTTATCGTTAAGAATTCTGTTCCATTTTCAAATTCAAAGACAGTAATTTTATATTAATATTTTTTGGTCAATTGTTTTTCATTTTGCAAAGCTTTCCTACTTATTTTGAAACATAAGAGAAACAATTTGCAATCTAGTATTTTACATATTTTTTATTCGATATTTCTTATCGCGTTTGACTTAAACGATTCAAACATCAAGAAGAAAAAAACATAAAAAAAAGTGTAGATAATAATATTCATATAATATTTCATGTGTCATTTCATGTGTCATCCTACATTCATTTAATATAAATGATCAAGATACACTGCACTTGGTGAACCATTGCAGTGCCATATGAACCATTAGGTGCGGATTTGGTGCGGAAAATTTTGCAACCAAATTTTTATATTATTTATATGCTTAGCTATTTACAAATAATATTGGAAACCTTTCAAGGTATTTTTTTATTTATATCCTTAAAAATAAATCATGGATTCCATTCTTTATTTTCAGGATACACGATTCAATAGAACGTAACTTTGGCAAAAAGAGATAAATAACAACTTGCTAAGCACCTTTTATGAGGATTTTTGGCAGACAAAAAGTTCACTCATTGTGTTTATTCATATTGTGTATTCATAAATCAAAGAATACACAATGAACAATATCTACATAATATATTGTGTTGTACATAACAAGTGAAGTGATAAATAATGAAGGAATATTTATTTAAAACATGTATCATGGATACAACCGCTCACAACAAAGGCAAATTTTCCTATTCTGTTTTTCATAGGCATCGAAAAGTAAAGTAAATTTAATTGTGTTCATAAATTTAATGTAGGTACTGTCAATTTTTGTTTCGGGCCTTAAACAGTTTTTTTTTACAAAAACAGATAACTGAAAACAATATGAATATCATATTGTAGAATGAAATTACTGCCAACTAGAATACTCTGATTTTATGCTTCTGTTCTTATAATTCAAATAATTCTGTTATTTTAATTATTCATATAATAATGTGGTCAAGTTATTCCCATTACAACCCACCGCTAACCTATTTGTTTTATGAAATTAATTTACGTACGGATTTGTGTGAACAATTTCAGAATTAAAAAATCGATTTCCCAACAATGTCAAAATCAGAGTTACCTAGTTGTTGTATTAAGGTGCACTGCACTTAACTTTTTTGTTTACCAATACAGTACCCTATGCACCATTGGGTGCGGATAAAGCGAAGTAGTAGAGTATGTAGTATATATCAAGGTGACGAAATGTTCCCTTAACCCAACTAATGACAAGTCATAAACCCTGTAAATGCTTACATTCTGTTTCCTTATAACTTCTTTATGTCCGCTAAGAAATCGATAAACAATTACTAAAGGTCTTCCTCCTCCTAGTGGGGGTAGTGGCCCTTTAATTAAATTTCTACACTGCCAACAATAGGAGGGAGAGAATTAACGTTTTCAACAGCCTTTTATGAATTTATTTGCCGAGTAAACTCATTATGTTGAAGCGCGTTTTGAGGTGTAAAAGTAACGACGATGCTAAACAAGATCTTTTAAAGTGGAGATCCCGTGATTATTGAAGCGTTAGGGGAAAAACAAGGATTAGTGCTAAAACAACACATACCTACTGTTATTTGGATTGAAGGGTGTGGGTGTTTTTTGTTATTTTGTTTTTGTATGAAAACTCGTGATTGAGTGTTTTGATGACGTTGGTTTATGGAGTACTGTAAATAATTAAGGCATTTTGTTTATGAGGCGTTTTTTTGTTTTGAGTACAAGTAGGTAAACTAGGTTGACTTATACTTTTGACTTTTCAAATAATTATGTAGTTGTATATTTCTATATATGTCCACCTCGTAGCATAATAATAGCGCATATTATCACCTGAATGTAGAACTAGCCTAAGTAACCCAGGTACAACTTTTCAGAGGACCAAGGTAAAGATTTTATTTTCCATACAAATGTATGGGACAGATCTAATGTCATGTTTTTAAAAAAAATCTTCTCAGCGTTTCTTTGATTTGAGGTTGGACTTTTTTTACCAATCTAAGACGGTTGAAATTTTTTCATTATCAACTCCATTTCATCAAAATTATCACTTAGGCTAGTTCTGCATTCAGGCAGCGATTTGGCTACCGTGCATAGCTACCGCGGCTCGATTCCCGTAGGGATAATAACAAAATATTTGGAAACGAATGTGGGTTATCTAGGCGTTTACAGGGCTTATGACCTGTAATTGGCTGGGTTAAGTGGCCACTTGATGTATTACAACATTCCCCATTCCGCCCATCATCTGACAACCACGTATGACAAATTTTTAAAAATTGTATATATGTTGAGTTTGTACAGAAGAATCCACATGCGAGTTGTGTTTTCGACAGATTTTAAATATTTTTAATATTCGTTCCCTATAGTGACATCTGTTGAAAATATAGTTAAGCATTTTTTGGCAATCTAACTTTATTGGTGGAGGTAAGGTTCATCCGAACTTGATTACTTACTAGAAGACGCCTGAAGATGTCTCTCCAATTTTTTATTTGCTTTTTATTTTTTTTTTTGAGATATCAATAATATCTGATATCAGCCAGCATGGGTATAATCCAGTAATTTGTCTACAAGTATTTTATTCATTCAAAATGTTGTTGTTACAAAATATTTATTTACATGTGATTTTCATATTTTAATATTTCATGTGTGATACCTTGGACTGGTACTGAAGTGTATGACTGATCATCTTACCTTTATGAAATAAAAATTATCAAGAATCACTGCACTCGGTGTACCGATGCAGTGCCCTGTGCACCATTTGGTGCGGATTTGGAAAGTCGTAATAACAATAGTACTAAAAGCAGTAGTAGTGGTAGTATATTTCTTGTTTTTCACGTCCACTGTACACTTAGCCGCCAAAATGCCATTTAAATGGTGGTGAGGATAGATTTTATTTTTATGGACTGAGGATAAGGAAAGGCTCATTTTTTCCCCAGAACTATTCGCAAAAGGAGTGGGCTTTACATATAGATTTCATTGACAATACTAAACCATTTCTAATGAGTGTTTTGTTAATTTTACTTCACATGTGTTGGATGCGTTCAATCGAGAAATATACCCAACCCATGTGCGATAGAAAGATAAAGCTATTGAATTGGCATAATATCCAAGTAAATAACTAGGATTAAATCTACTTGCAGTGGTCGATCAAGCTCACATAGGTAATTTACGAAAAGCTTTTTTATATTCAAGTATTCTAAATTCCCAAATATCACTAAAAGGATAGTTTAAAGAAAATAAGGAAACATGAAATATTATGGAAACATTTCGAACGAAATAAAATCTTTGACATATTGCAATTGACAAAGTTTACACAGAGCCAACATTGGATTGGGGAGTCGGCCTCATATCGGCCTTACATATACTGTGACCTACTTGGCAAACTTCTAACTTTACATTTGCCTCATCTTACGGCCACAGTGAGTGGCGAGACTTTATGGAAATACTCACGAGGACATTGTTTGTTGCAAACTGCTAGAATCGGTGAAAACTTGCCACTTTCACAAAATGCAAAGTAGACAACATTTAAGTGTTTCCAAATATTGCACTTGCGTGGAGAATATGTATTTTTTTTAAAAAGTTCTTTTGTTTTGAAGATAATTTTTATGAAAATTTGCTATATTATTTGTTTTTTTGTAATCATTGCTTTTATTAATTGACTTTTTTTTCATTTATTTTTCGTTTATTCTTTAAAATTAAAACAAATACATTTTACTGCCTAACTAGGCCCTGGACCTGTTTTAAGACAGTAGATATATATAAAAAATTCAAAAAGTGATATTTGTATCCTATTTTAAAGGAATAAGAAACTCAACTAAACCAAATTTAAAAAATATGTGTATGCCAAATTCCATATTTTTTTCGAATTAAAATTGTAGTTATTTGTCCGCTAGCCGAGTTTTCTATTTTGCTCAATAATTTTATTTAAATTTACTTGTAGTCAAATAAATAAATTTTGTTATAAAATGCGTACATCAAAATAATTTACTCGCTAAGATGTTTTTGGAGAACATGCTAGATATTCCAAATGAAATATTTCAATACAAATTGAACTAATTTCCTTGAGATAATACGTTAATGAATAGTGAATATAGAAATTGATGCTTAGAGTATTTACTAACATTGGAATAATTTAAGGGGCACCTTAGCTTTATATACATATGTAACTTTTGATAACATTTATTGAGAAAATTCACAATGTATTATGTGATTTCTAAATATATATCTTCATAACGATCAATTAATTAATAATTAATCTTTAATTCATTGATAAATACGTCCATCACATTAAAATTCTTTCTATGTCATATCTGATATATTATTACTAGGATACGATATTATTATTTAGGTTACATAAATTCTCGTATTTACAATATAACCCTTTCTTGAAACATTATTCACAACATCTTTCTAAACTTTGTTAAAAGTGTTACAGGTATGCAAAAATGTTAAACACTTTTAATCGTCGTTTAATCCTCGGATAAATTTGTAAAGGAAAATATGACGTTGTTATGGCTTAAACTTGGCGCGGTAGTTATTCCGCCTCTGTACATTAATTACAATGAAAATTCTCCGTAATGAAACAAGTTATAAACAACGGTAATCGTGATATAACTGGCTTGGTGATTATGAGAACAAATCGTTCCCATAAGAAAAGGTTTCTAATGGCCTCTGGTGCGAGCCTATTTTGTAATTAATTTTGGCGGGGTAACGTATTTTTTTTTTGTCGTTCCTTGGGCCTGGCCATATAACAGAGCGGGCAACACATAATACCGTAAATTATATTTTAACTGGCGGCACTTAGTTAATATACGAATTCACGTGATACCATTTATTTTATTTTGATACAATGGTTGCGTACATTTGCGGATATAAAGCTGCTTTATGTGAGCAGAATTTTGTCGCTAAAAAAACCACTAGTTCCCTTAAAAGTCTAATATATTATGTTTTATAAGTTTATACACAATATTAATTAAGTGCTAAGCCCAATAAGCTGTTTTTCGGGTGGATGTAATGTTTTTGTCTTGGAGTAATCACTATAATCATAATAAGTTTTGTATTTATTTTAAAACATTGCGCATTTTTTACATCACAATTTACTTACAACTAATCGATTTACGCATTCAACACGCGTATTTATGTAGACGACAGCCGATGGTCCTTTTATAAAGGTACATCCTTCTAGATTCTAAACGTTTAGGTATACAAGTCTTTGTAATATTCTAGGTGATTCAGATACAGAATTTTCGATATTGTTCCTTTTTACATAGTGGAGGCATCGAAAAACATTTACACAATTTTAACGTTTTAACGAGTCTAACTGCCGTAGTATGATTTATTCAACTAAGTATAGGTACACTAACAGTGTTTTAGTTACAACTCTGATGGTAAGAGTTCTCCTCAGATAAGATTCCTAGAGGAATCAGCAAGAATTGTTTTATTTAAAGTTTATTATTTATTCTAATATTTCAAATGTTGAGAATTAAAACCTAATTAAGGCTTACATAGGTCCATAATTAATGAAACATAATGTTGAAACACTCATCATCATCATCATACCATATCCACTCCCTATGTAGAGCATATGGGATTTCACAAACTGCCCCCAAGCCTAGCTATCGGTCAAGTCATTCCACGTCCCTCAGCTCTGACGCAAACTGCCGACGGATTGTTAACAGTGGGCGTTAGGACGCCGAGAACCTAATGCCTTGTAAAATAGCCAATCATGGTTACGGCTCTCGGGAGGCATACGTAGTATAAGGCCTAGCAAGCCGAAACGCCTTCGCCAGATGACAGTAGAAACACTTCTAACATTAAAATGATCAACTAATAATTCATTATTATATGCATACTTTGAAGGTTAAAAACTTTTGTTTTTTTGTAAAGTTAGTTTATTGGTAGGTACTTATACGTACTAGCAATAAAGATAAGTTTAAACTTTTTTAATTGAGTGGATTTAAAACTTTTGAAGTACCTATTTAATTACTCAATATTCTAACGTAAAGTTATATAACAGAGATAAAACCTTGTGTTGTAAAGTTCCAAAGAACATACGATTACAAAACAAATAATCCGTCTTAAAAATCCAGGAAAACCGAAGGAAAAAGTTTTTAAATTTACGACTGTGAAGTCTGTTTTCACCTTGGCTGGTGCAGCGGGTAGTGGTGTGGGGTGTGGGGGTGGGTTATCGGGTGGTTTGGCGGGCCGGTGGGTGGTTGAAAGTGGGCTGAGTGGGTAGTTTGGTGACCAGAAATCAATATTGGCTTAACCCTCCTGTGCCAATGAGAGGCACGTACAAATTAGCATATTTTAAATATCGATTGCAATTGATTGGCGATAAAAACGTTTATATGAAGGGTCTAAAGTTAAAATCAGTCTTTTTAAAAGGGTTTTATTAGATATTAGATGGCAAAGGTTGAACTTAAAAAGCAATCAAATAAAATAAAAAAATCCTTTGTGTTTAGGCATTTTTCTAGAGCAAGAAATTTATTAAAACGGATTAAAAATGCATTGAAAAAAGGGTTGCTTTCATCAAAATGTGTTCTTTTTTATCAGACGTCGAACGCAATCTTCTGTACTTGGCCGGGCTGGAGAGTCTTCTGATAAAATCTAGTCTATATCCACAAGCGAAAGACGAAGATTGCTTTTTATGTTTGTTGTTTCTCACATGAAATACATTTTTTTAACTTATCCTTAATATGGAAAAACATTTTGTACTATTAAAGAATGTTCTATTTATTTCACTCTATATGACATTATGTTAATTATGTTTATAAATAAATACAAAAAAAAGGCTTTGAAGAAGAAAGAAGATGGACAGTAAAATAAACGAGTATGCGTGTCACGTAAAGAAAACTAAATAATACTAAAATACATTCTGAGTATGTCAATATCCTTGTAGAAAAATACCAGGGTTACATATAATAAGCATGCAACCATAATTATTAACGAAAAACTAAGTGACTTGTACAACATTCCAAAGACAGGCCCTGTAAATGGTTAGATATTTCCCTCTTTGAACTGGCTCTAAAGCGTTAGATTGATAATCTTGCCTTCATGTAACGGATAATCATGTAACATATGTACCATTGGGTACGGATAAGGGGAAGTAGTAGTAAAATATTCGGTCAGCCTTGTAATGTAGGGGTTGGCGCTTTAGGCTACTATGCATGAGGTCTAGGGTTCGATTCCATCGGGAATGACATTATGCAATTTGTATTTATGAGTTAATTTTGAGTTTTAACAGATGATCAAGATTCACTACCCTTGGTGTACGAATGCAGTGCCCTATGCACCATAGGGAGCGGATAGGGGAAAAGTAGTAGCAGTGGACTCTCTTTTTCTGTTGAAATAAAAATAAAGATAATTCCATATTCCGACAGTATGTAAATATTTTTTTTTATAATGTTCTCCTCTACATTTTATATTCAGGAATAATACTCCGACACACAAAGGTGAAAACGTGTTAATATTCTCAGAGGGGAGATGTAACGCTCTGTGTGGGAATTGATTATGCTTCGGATAAAAGAATTTCCAGGAGAGCAGATGGGCTTTAGATAATACGTGACGAGGGGGGTGTGTTGGTATGGCCGCCCTCGCCCGTTAGCTCGGAACTGTAAGCCTGGAGTCATTTTTCCGTGAATATGACACAAATTGTAAAGAAAAAATCAGGAAAATTAAATGTACGATAACATTTTGTAACGTGTAACATTAACATGTAATAGTAGTTATTGGAATTCCAGTTTATACAGTTTATAATAGTTTTTACAGTTTTCCGATCCTAGCCCGAATCAACAATAAACACCAAGGGCCCTCAGGATATTTGTACATCGTTTGATTGGGTACTGAAAAATTATCATTAGTCTCAGAAAATAAGATATTCTGTAAAAGGTAATATTGATATCGGAATGGTTCCAGAGTTCGATTACTTAGGGTTAATAATAATAATTGGAGAATACTGAGATAGTTGACGCTTACACTTATCAAAAGAAAATTAATCATAACGACAAAGGAATTACCCGATAAAAAAATATTAGATTATCGTACAAATTGACGGCGTAAAAATGTATGCGGTACCGTCAAATTAATTTTAAATGTGTTACAGCTTAATTTCGAAACACGGTTTCGGAGAAATCATTTATCTTTTTTCTGTCATATTTTATCGTACTTTATAGAAAGAGAGGCTTTATGAATATTGAGTTGATAGATTTTGGTAAAATGTTGGTGTTCCGTATTTAGTTACAACTCAAAAGTATAACTAATAGGATTTTGGAATATCGAAATACCAAGTCTCAATATCGTGTTAAAATAATCTGTATGCACAATATTAATAAATTTCCAGTTAACAATTTGTAGAGTAAACACGTGAAACCTTTATTTTTTTATACATATTTTTAAAATTGTTTAAGTTCACGAACGAAATAGCACATAAACTTGTATAAATGTATATATTGCTTGATAATTTTGCGAAAGTTTTTCGATTGAGAAATACAAACAAAGTGCAGTATTTTTGTAGATTTACTAACATACTTGATGTTTAATTTACCATGTCAGTGTTAGCATTAATGCTAGAATTACAAACGTTTTTCCCCTGGTATTAATCCAAGGCCGTGTTATAAATCTTGCTATAGGGTTTAGCCTGAAACTTTTTGTAAACTTTAGAAGGTTCAACATTGACATGGGGTAGACTCAATTACCGCTTGAAAAGGTTGTTTTCAGGGAACAAAAAACCGGACATTCTTTACTTTCTAATGCGTACTGTATATTTTATAGGTTTTCTTTTATTTATACAAAGCCTTTCTTCAATTCTACAGTTTATTTAATATTTATTAATTTTTTAGATTTCCCAAATATTTAAGGAAGAAAAATCTTTAAAAGCCTTTTTATCTACATTTTTAATGCGTACTGGATTATAACCATTACGGGCTTGCATAAATTATTCTTGACATCTCAAAAAAGCTCTAGAAATGAATATGGATCATCTAGGACCTGGGCGTTTACAGGGCTTATGACCTGCTATCAGCTGGGTTTAAGTAAGCACTAAAAGTATTATGTACAATATTCCCCATTTCTTTACATCAGATATGGAGTTAGCAGATGATCGTCAAAACGGGGAAATTTGTAACACGTCAAGTGGTCACTTAACCCAGTCGACCGGTTATAAGCCCTGTAAATTCCTAGATAATCCATATTTGTTTCCAGAACGTCTCTGTCTCAGTTAAAAACCATTTTATTTTTGACCTAACGTAATGTTTTTAAGCGCCAAAATATTCTACAGTTAGATAAGTTCAAACAAATATAACGATATAATGAATACGTTGCATGTTTTGCGATATTATATACACTGTGAAGATAAGCGTTAAATTCTAGGAAGGCGATTTTGGGTAAGGAAACATAAGCCAAGCTTGGATCCTCCCATTTTATAATTTATTTTATTTTTGGTTAGCTTTATAATACTCGTATTCCACCGAATAACAATACTAAAATTTCTACAAAAAAGATAATAAGCCTCGAGATAGTGAAATCATAATGACAAAAGTTTTTTTAGTTGATTCACATTTCACTATAAACATTTTTTGTTAGAACTTTTGTTTACATAAATGTATAAATATTGTACCTGTGAATATTATTAAAATATCTAATTAAAAAGTTGTACTGACACATAGTTTTTATATTTACCAATTCTATTCGGGTCAAAGGAATAAAAGAGAAAGCCTTAGACATTTAAAGTCCAATATCAAAGGTGTTGTTGAAGGAATAATCCAGGGCTTAGAAGGCAATTAAAAGGAATTAATCAAAGAGTAGAGGAACGTATTTACTTAGCCTTAATAATTATAAAAAAAGCGTTTCGAATTGAGATAAATTCAACGAAATTTTCGATCCTTTACTAAGATTTAATTTTAATCTCTTTAATCAAGAGATCCCAAGAATGCTCTCCTTCGGCTAGTAAATTCTTTCTCAGAGAATTTTCTTCTCTGAACAATGTTATCTATCGAGATCTGAAAAATTAATGAGAAATTTGATAATATGACATATTTGCAATCACTAAGGACGATAATTCATTTATTATTTTGATAACACTTTAAGGTTTTTGGAAGTTTTAAATATCCAGGGTATTTTAATGATAAAACAAGAAATAGTACTAAAATAAAGTTTTTTTGCGATTTCCCAAAATCTGACTTTTTCAAAGTGCAGTTTAATTCAATGTGCGATACACCGAATAAGTGTGAAATATTATTTCGATGGTGTGATATGACTTTGCTTCTTATTTTTAAGGTATTGACGAGGCGTTTGAATTGAACGGGTTTTAAATGTGATTTGTGACTTTTAAGGAAATAACAACGCCTTGTATTGGCGTTTAACTAAGATTTGTAAGAATATAAAAAACATATACAAACTTTCTATGGTTAAAAGAACCGTAAGAGTGTATTGTGTTTAAACGGCCGGAAAACGATGGCGCATTTACAACAAAACGGATGAAGATATTTCAGCATTATGTAGACACTTGCACCCGTATGTATTGTGATGTGCTTTTAACCTAAAGGTGTACACTCCAATCGACTTGAGGGAACAAACAACATTACGGTGAGGATATCAGAATGCCCTTTCTCAAGTTGAGGATATCTATGAATACGGGTGTGGATATCAGCGAAATGTCCGTCTATTTCCACGAAATATAGAGTATAGTAGTTCCTCCCTCGCCCATTTCGGCAAGAGGACGTGACATGCAATTAAGATTGGGATTTGAGATAATTAAAGTATACCTTTCTGGTCCATTGTCGGGACCTACCCAGGCCCCTTGTACCCTCCCCTCACCCGAATAGAGACTACCTATCGTACCTTCCACCCCCACATTAGGGGTCTGTGATCACCGTGTCTGCGCTTTATTCGCCGTGACATGAAATGTAAACTACATTTACATATTATTTGCCGTAGTATTAGAGCAATAAAATGAATTTTAAAAATATCAATATTTTAATAATTTAAATCAGCATTTTTAACGGTAGATTGAATAGATGTTGGGTGTTGACAAATAGATATATTGGCTTACAAAAAATAACGTTCGCGTTAGTATTTACATTTCAGTTTAATTAATTATTTTTTTTTTAAATTTTTTTTTTTAAAAGAAAAAATTTTGTTTTCCATAAATACATAAAATTACAAATACATAAGAAAAAATAAACAAAAATCCCACCAAGGCACAGCCTGTTTGTGGGTATACTGTGAATGTCAATGTGAATGTGATTCACACTCTTTCAAGCAGCATGCACGAGGCAAAAGAGAAAAAGATGATTAAAAAAATACAAGATATTATATTGACATATTTATACACAAGAAGAAAAAAGAAGGGAAATAATTATAAAATATAAAATAAAAAAATACGGAGATTATGGTTATGTTATTGTTATGATCTTTATAGTAAGGATGATTCTACCTTTACACTATGTATCCAACTTTGTGTTAATTTTTTAAAAGATGAAAAATTAGGAAAATTTGTTCTCATAAGATTTTTTACATTTTTTAAAGTATCTTCAATCTGCAGAATTACTAACACAAATCATTGTTAGGGAATAAGGGTATCATCATCATCATCATACCATATCCGCTCCTAATGTGGAGCATATGGATTTCACAAACTGCCTCCAGGCCAAGCGATCGGCCGCCAGTTCCCGTGCATCCTCCCAAGTCAATTCCACGTACAAGGGTATAATAACGAATAAACAGTACGTAAATAAACAAATTCGTAGTAGAAGTACATACAAAACTTAGCGTGTAGCTTCATGTAATAAAAAGTGATCAAGATACACTGCACTAGGTGTACTAATGCAGTGCCTTATGCACAATAGGGTGCAGATAAAGAAAAGCAGCAGTAATCGTAATTTTGCACACAAAATCACCTCATGATATTAAATAATCTAATATATTTCCCCTCACGGAAAACGTTTTTTGATCTGCTGCTGATTGTGACAGCAGCATGATATATTGACATTTAAAATCTTCGCCTAATAAAACGGCATCTCAGATTCGCATTGTGAATGTATTTGAATTAGTTTTCACGTTATTTTGACGTCTGTCAGCACGTTTTTACGTCATAAATCACCCGTCACACGCGTGTCCTACTGCGTGAACGTTTTGAATCTAAATACGAACCACTTTAACTTCTGTCATACATTCTTAATCCTGACATTCCTAATATTTTTACCACAATATTATTTGATGTAAAATATTAAATACTCGGCTTTGTTGCTTTGTTTTTGTATAAGAATAATTTTGCTTCTAAATAAAAGAACTTTAACTTAAAAGTTTCTTGGAAATAAAAAATCTTCAGCGATAACAAATAAAATAAGGATAAACCTTAGTAAAATTTTTGGTAATTTTTCATGAAAATTTTTCACTTGAAAATAAGCGTTTATTAGAATAATTAGCGTTTATTAGAATCAAACATAGTAATATTACTTCATATATTATTTGTGATCTTTCAGTGACACAATAATGTATTTTAGCATAGGTACATAATATGCTGTTATCTGTTATACTAGTCGCTCAGTAACGCCAGTTAATTAGCTTTGGCCTGAATATAACAGACATGAATACCTCGTTTCTCACGATTGCCATTTCAACGTAAAATGTTTGATGTTTCATTAAAATCGGAAACACGGAAAAACGCCTCAAACAAAAAGGGATTCAAAGCGCTCGCGCTGGCATGGCCATCATGGCTCATGCCAAGGATATTGAGATATTTTTTTTTAACATAAAAGAATTTGTAAAATTCCATGGCAATTAGTGAATTTTAAAAATTGCCTTTTGAACAATGAACATGGAAATAACTCCGATGAATTTCGTAAATTTTAAATCGGATATTTTTAGTAAATACATGAATATATAGATAAACATATATACAAGAAGAATCTTAATTAAACGACATTTACACAACACTACGTAATTCAAGTTTTATTGTTATTTAAAACGATTAATAATTTAAAAAAAAAGGTTTTGCCTTAATTTTGTTCGGTTGAAACTTCGTCCGCCTCGTAGCATAGTGGTAACGCATTTGGCTACCGTGCATAAGGTCGCGGGTTCGATTCCCGTATAGTTATTTACATGTGATTTTCATATTGATGTTTCATGTGTGATACCTTGGACTGGTTCTGAAGCGTGAGACTGATCATCCTACCTTCGTGTAATAAAATGATCAATATACACTGCACTTGTTGTACCGATGCAGTGCCCTATGCACCATTGGGTGCGGATAAGGGAAAGTAGTAGTTATTGTTACCGGCCCATGCATTATTACCTATTTCCCAAGATAAATAAATTAGGGTTTTACTTAAGTAGTGGCCCAGTATACGAGGCTATTTTTTAATTCAGAAATTTGGCGATCACGAACATTTTTATAGTTAGAAATGCGCTGTGGCAGAGTTGCTACGTTAACAAAGGTTTTATAGATCATACTTGATAATTCACCCTGTGTAATTTTAAAAAAAATTAATCAAAAACTGGAAAATGATTATTTGCTCAGAAAGCACAGATTCCTATTCAGTTTTTGAAGATACTCTTACATTCCCACTCTGCAAAATACCAACAATGTTTTCAGAAAAATTCCCGTATTAGAACTCTACAATGAAAGCCCCACCCTTTCCCTAGACTGCTTTAAAGACTATTGAGTCTTTTTTCAGTCCACTCTACCGATTTTTTCAACAAGCTAAACCGCGATTTTAAGATTGTTAGTGTGATAAAAATACGGATGAATTTACGATTATGTACGCGAACAAATGCTTTCATTGTACCCCTACCACCGTCTCGGCTTATGTATTATAATTGTCATTGTTTCCATCACCCAAACCAACCAGAGTCGGCCCAAATTAACAGTGGCAGGGATGTTAGTTTCTACCCGATCATTATTTATTAGTAATTACAACCACCCGTGTGGAGACCAGTATCCCGCCTCGCCAGGCCTCCCATCCCAGACATCACCCGTGCATCCGCAGTCAGGGTCTCAATGGAGGGGGGATTAGGGAAAAGAGGGGAGGGGACAGAACGCATGTGTGCATCTCACACCATCATCCTATCATCCTATCTGGCAGACACTATTTCATACGTCCCCTGCCGTACCTTATCACAATACCTATCCCAAAGACCATCCTATCCTTACAAAAGACACAATACAACCGAGTTGAGGGATGGGATATAATTTGAGACCTCCACGCACGCACACACAAACAGCCCGGGACGGGCCGCCCGTGCAAAGGCACACCAAGTCTCCCCCGGGGACTACCCCACTAAGCAATCTATTAGTTCTAGATACTTCCTTTTACGGAACGAAACGTGCACAAATGCCAGTTCAGTCCATGTCCCTTCACCACCTATTGTTCTACTCATGCAGACTCTACTTCTACCTTTTTAATCCTGGTATTTAGGCTCCATTTTACTGGCGGTTTTCACCCCTGAGAATATCCCATCTCTGCACCCAGGCATCCACGAACAGCGCAAGCTGCTCGAAATTACCCCTGTTTGCAAAGAAGTCCGGATTCCACGCCGGCCTCATAACCTCGGTCATGCCGTCCAGCATGGTCTCCCGCAATCCTCCAGTATAGGACAATGCCAGAGAATGTGTTCTGCGGTCTGGTTAGGTGCCCCGCACGCACAACCAGGATCCGCCACTAGGGTGAACTCATGGAGCTTCCCCTAAATTCTCCGTGCCCCGTTACCATTTGTACTACATGATGACCCAGGTTCAGCTTAGCATAAGCCATTCTCTCTCGGATGCTCGGGAAGAATGAGTACGTCCAGCGGCCCTTTCCGCTCGACGTCCCACCTCCTCTGCCACTCTTCCCAAGTTTTATCTCTCAGGGCCTCCAACAGGTCACCGAGAGAGTCGCCAGGTCTCATATGTAAGGTTAACCCAAAATGTACTACCTGTTCTCCCTTTTTTAGTCTCCTAGCCGCCTCAGACTGCACCACCTCCAAGTCTGCTGGGAGTTCCCCAGCAAGGACAGGGAGAGCGCGCTTGACACCGTTCTGTAGGCTCCAGTCAGCGCCAGTAAAGGCGGTCTCTGTCCGCTCAGCAGGGTTCTCGGTACATTTCCCTTCGTATTAGGAACTCTCAAACTCGAGTAACTTGCGAAGTCCAATATGTTGTCAGGAGGGGAAGAGAAGAAGAACCTGACTTGCGCACGTGGATAGAACCGCCAGATCTGTGATGCATCTCTGCCCACTTCCAGAACGACCTGCAAAAAGATGATGGGGCAGCTGAGAGTCGACAACCCACGAGGCAGCGTCGAATGTGACCAATACAGACCCTTGCGCCTTGAGTCTAATTCAACGAGAAGAAGGAGAAGATTCTTCTGTCAATAATCAATTCATCCATCAATTCCCTCGAATGAAGTTGGCAGCCCTTGAAGTGGGCTCGAGGCGACGACACTAATTGAAAACGTGCTCTAACTGACTCCCACCCCCGTTGCCTCCCCCGCTCCACCCTGAGCCCAACCTCTCACCCTCCCACCACCTTCTGAAACCAGTTACCCTCTGTTCTCTCTGCTCCTTTTACCCTCTTGTTCTTCCACTTTTATCTTGTCACTGACCCTCAAAAACCTCATCCTTCAGGAAAGCTCTTGATTATCTGATACCATTTCTAGATAGAAATGTAATAGGAAAAATAAATAATTTAGCTGAAATTACTAAAAATTTATTTCCATAAACGTTCTAAGAACTATTTGTGATTTTTAGATAACATTTCAGAATAAAGGTATAACTAATTAATTTATCATATGTGGGAAATTATGTTTTTTTGGTAGTCAAAACTTTTCAGCTAATTTCAGGGCGTTATAATAATTATATAATAAACTTTATCACTAATAATTATTATTATTAAGTTATAAAGTTGCTTCAATATATAGGAATATTTTTTTTATTTTAGAAGTTTCGTATTTACAAACTTCTAACTTACAACTTTATATTTAAAAAAAACATTTTTCATTAAACACGGTCTATTGCGTTCAATCAATAAATAGCATTTACAAGAAATTCTTATGATAGGAATTTTAGAAGCCATCAATGTATTTTATAGGAATATAGAATTATGAGAATCATCAGAAGCGTTTGCAATATTTTTTAATCTAAATATCAGTTCTCTCAGTTATTAAGAATTCCTTCGGCATTCCAAGTCAAAATTTAATTCATTTTCAATTACTGATTTGAAAATTTCTGTACGGGCTCAAGTTTACAAGGAAAAGGTTTTATATAATTTTAACCGTTGAAGAAATTTGAAAAATATACAGAAATATCGCTAAATATAACATACCTAGTAATGTTTTATTTAATTTATTTAAACAATTCATTCATGGTTTAATAACTACCAAAATCTGAATGCTTAATATTGTTTAAAGGGATGATCAAGAGAGAAAGGGGTAGTTACTCGCAAACAACGTTTTATATCCGATATTTTTGACTGGTTTTTTCTCACAAATTATTGTTAAATGTAATCACTTTAGTCACATTAATACTATGTTTTAGGGAAAAAATAGCAAAATCTTAATTTCAACAAGAATTCGTCGTGCAGCTCAGATGAAAAAATCATCTTACACATTCGACTCTAGATATGATGTAGATTCACCAGTTTTCTACGAGTTGTACTTCGAGTTTTGTTACTCCATGTATAATCAATAATCATGTCTTACATGCATAATAAATTATCAAAACTAACTAACTAGGAAACCTACCATTACACCATTTCTCCGAAGGGGTAGGCAGAGAGGTTAGAACGCCACACCACTCTGTCCTGGCATACTTCTTTTCCTTCCTCCACATTCATACATCTTCTCATGTACGCACATCTATTATTCCGACTTCTAACATGCCCACTTTCAAGCACTTGTGTTACTTGATCATGGCATGTCTTTCTCGGCCTTCCTCGACTGCAAAATGCCCTTTATTTACAAATGCAGCAGCACAAGCATCGTTGGGTGCGGATAAGGGTTGTAATGTTGTTACCCTCTGATATTGGTCCTTCTGGCCTGTTGAGGTGGTAATATGAAATTGAGAGTAGTAATAATAATAAACCGGGACAACCAAAAATTTCTTTAACCAGGTATGAGTTCATATTGAACAGCTAACTTAGCGAGGCCGAACGTGCTAAAAAAATAAAACTTTACAAATACGAGGTTAAAAAAGTACCTTTACGCCTTGAAAACTTGCTAAGTATTGGTGTGTTTTTGATTTTCTTGTTTTAAATTGTTTGTACCTATGTTCAAACTACTTTGTATCACAAAAAGTGTTTCAAAAGTCTCATAAATTTTCATAAATGTTTTACATTTGTACCATTCAATTATCCAATTCGAATAATTTCAAAGACGATTAATGTATTTTTACGCAGAATTTTGCTTTATGTTAACTTATTCAAACGAAAATTTAATTTAAGCAGAAATTTGCCACAAAATTTCATACTTCGGTTGAGAGCATGGAAAGTAATAAAAATATTCCGAAATTACGGGGATTGAGGTGAATTCTGTGGTCAAGTACTAAAAAACAAGGTTATTAAATTTTCATAAAAACGTAAATCTGTAAATAGATAAGTAATCATACAAATGAAAAAATAACGCTTTACCGGAATAAACAAACAATTATTATCAACAACTGTAATTACATATTTTTACATTTTAAATATCACCTTTTTCTGCTTCTGATCTGTAATCTCAATAAAACAGTTCCGAATCGTCTTCAGTCGCAAATTCTGTACAATTTGAATTTTTTAAACTAATTTTGCGTATTAATATTATAAATACGCAAAATTATAATTCCATATTGAATTATGGCTATATCACCAATAGACAATAACTCTTATTATTAAACATCATTGACTTTAAATTAATTCACAAGTATGAAGTGATTTTTCTAATGCGTACTTTACAAAATTCAGAAAACTGTACAGTTTCTTGTCAAGTCAAATTGTCCCATGTAATACAAAAACTGTACAGAATATTGAATGCGTCGCGACGTTTGGCTGAGTTGACAGTTAACGTATTTTTCTATGTAAACGTTTAAATAGATATTGACTGCTTTATTACATTATTAGTTATATTAACAATTTCCTGTGTGCAAGCATAGAATAATAAAACTTACGATCGCGCTTTAAAAAAACATATTATCGTGTCTTAGGACAGGACTGTACTGTACAGTATTCTAAAAAAGTAACTGCCTGCCCAGAAACTGTACAGTTTTTTGTGTATCTCGTTCCCATGCGCACAATGGGGTATCAAAGCTGATAAAACTAAATGATCTATTATAATTTTAAATTATACCCCGTTTCCTTTTGTATCCAGAATTCCCGCGTAGATATTTTCAACTCTCAGGGGAGGCAGGAAGGTCGATGGTCCTAATAATAAATTGTAAAAGTAGGTTTTTGAGGAATTTTTCATTTTTTATACGTGTTGTTTTTGACCTCCACATATCTGCGGGCCCGCGCCTCGAGACAAGAGCCTTGTAAATACCTCCATTATTTTACTGGGAGTTCGACCACATAATGCAACCCTTAAATCAAGGAAATATGTCTAACACCCTCAGGACTTACTGTTATTTATATCTATTTTCAAACATACTACGTACAATTAGGCAATCATATTTGTTACGAAAATTTATCTAGCAGTTAATATTATAAATATTTTTAATCTAATATAATATATATTAAAATTTATGCTTACAAAAGTACAATCAAGTACCTATTATTTGTATTAATGCTGTTCATAGGTTATGAAATTGAAATTTTGAATAAATAAACAAATCGAATGTACCTAGTAGAAATATATATATATTTTCATATTTGTAAGTACCTTTAAAAATGGCGATTGTTATAATTGTTATAGATACGAGTATCTATACGAGTACAATAAAAAATCTAAATGGATCAGTTTGGTACAAAAATTCTATGATGTTAGTAGGTATATTTTTTATAGGTGGAGTAACAAACTGTTAGTACAACCCGAAAACTGGTGAATCAACATAATATTTGGAGTCGAATGTGTAATATGACTTTTAAATCTGAGCTTAAAAAAAAGTTTTTTAAATTATATTTGAGGACAATTTGCAAACATTTATAAAAAAAAAAAACAACTTCTTACTCAACTCTCTCGAAAATTATGGGCCAAATCAAAACATCTTATTCACTAGTTTTCCGCTTGTACGTCGAGTTTTGTTACACCGTGTAAAAACAGCTTCTAAAAAAGTATGTACTCGTACAACGTTAATAGTTATATTGCTAAGTCAAAATAAAGGCCTTATATTTAATGGAAATATTGAATTTTTGGTTTCATAATGATATTAAAGGATTTTTTTTTATTTTTTAATAAGTTTTACCCCTGGGAAGGGCGCCAGAAATCTTTTTGGTGATAAGTATAAAATTGAATAAAAAGCTTAAATATTGAAATCAAAATCAGTCTAAAATTATTTCTCAGATACTTTAATTCTCAAAAATCTCAACTCTCATTGTTTCACCATATTCATGATGAATAAAAAAGTCTAAATATTCTATCTTATTTTTTTCGTTGGTATTGATTATTCGTTCGAAATAAGATTTGAAGATACACAAACAAAAGAAGATACCTTTACACACCTAACTACATTTGTAGTTTTTAAGTCTTTTTGTTATAATAAATAACTTACAGTAAATAATTGAGGAGCTCAAGACACACACAAAGCACCCGGAATGGCTGTGCCTAGCCCTAGAGGATCCAATTTTTCATTTAAATCACGACAATTTATTCACTACTCTAAATCGTTTGGACTATATTTATGTAGAGGTCTTTATTTTGCTGGCCTGAAATATTCTGCGTAGGTATTCAACTTATCTTGAAAACAGTTAAATCTTTTGAGGGAAATCAACACTTTATTTCTATATTGATAAATTACTTTAATTTGCTTTAGCGACCTACCTAGACTACATTTTATACATATAGCACTTTGTATATGTAGAACTTTGTAGGGAACACAGAAGTGAGGCAACGGACACAGCAACCCTTGGTATCTACTGTCATCGGCGAAGGTGATTCAGCTGGCTAGGCCATATACTACGTATGCCTCCCGAGAGCCTTAACCATGCTTGCCTGTTTTTCAAGGTATCAGGTTCTCGGCGTCCTAGTCGTCCAATGTTGACAATTCGTTGGCAGTTTGCGTCAGAGCTGCGGGACGTGGACTTGACTTGGGAGGATGCACGGGAGCTGGCGGCCGATCGCTTGACCTGGAGGCAATTTGTGGATTCCATATGCTCCACATAGAGAGCGGATATGGTATGATGATGATGATGATGATGATTTGTTAAAAATACGCTCATGGTCGTAAAAAACCGCTCTAGTGCTGAATTCTAGGGAAAAATTCGAGGATTACGATTGTATGGAGAAACGTCCCCGGATCACGTGACAGCGCATTCTCTTAAGTAAATAGCAAAATACCTTTGCGAAAAACTTTGCATAGTTTTGGATCTTTTTAATCTGTCTACAAGTTGTTCAGAAAAAAAAACTGTTTCGTATTATTGATATAATTACTAGGACTTTCTTTATCCGCATCCAATGGTGCATAGGGCATTGCATTAGCACACCATGTGCAGTGTATCTTGATCATTTAATTATACAAAACAGAAAACATGATATCATATTCAGTAGGTATCATAATTATAACAAATAAAGAATATTAGTTTATAAGAACCAACATTTATGGAATTTACTCAATAAGAATAAATTTCATTATTATAAAGCAGAGGTAGCTTCCAGGGATCCTGGATTCGAATCCCTTCTTCGACATGACCCGACCCCTATTTTCAAGCACAAGCTGCTTAGGCTTTATAGAAACAGTATTTGAAAATTGAAATATTTGCAAATATCATAAGATTGCATAGATTTCGAAAATTTGATGAGTAGTGAAATTGAACGTTAACACCGTTAACGTCGTTTACAAAATAGGGAAATATGAACCTTATTACTAAAAAAAAGTTGTAAGTGAACTGACTCAGAAATGAGGTTAACACATGGGACCGAAAAGAACTCATTCCCTTTAAAACCCCCGGTACAACAATTTCATTTTAAGACCTCGGCACGAAAGTTTTATCATTTAATTTATTGTAGTGATTTATAATTTTACGTTTATTTTGAAATTCAAGACAGCGCATGCATTTTTAAAAAAAAAATTTTTAGGGGTTTAATCTCTTGATTTCGAATTTTGTGTTTATTTTGATATCCAAGATGGCGGATTTTCTATAATATGAACATGGGTCATGTTTTCCCGGGGAAATAAGGGGCCATGATTTTATATTTAGACATAAGTTTTTTATTCAAGATTTTGCCTATTGCACTTATATATTCAATGAAAATAGCACTTAAATAGTAAACTCCAACCGTGCGACGATGCTAACACACAATTCATTTCTTTTTATTTAAAGTCATAAGAAATTATCAATACAGGTCAGGTAGAAAGTATTTAAAAAAATTTACGGTGAGAACTTTTTAAACAATAAACAGGTTTAGCTATACTGAAATAATTCAAAAGGTTATTATTTGAAACATAAAGGCGTCAGATTTTTCTACCTTTTGATTGGCTAAATGTACTTAATATGACATTTTTGCAAACGTCTGATTAACTGGACGTCTGGATCTGTTAGGAGACCTGTAGGAAGACCGCCAAACCGATGGACGGACAGTTTTAACAGTACTGTAGAATCCCAAGACAAAAGTGATTCTACTATGAGGGAGGCTTATGTATATCCAGAAGTGGATGACTAATGGGTATTGAAGGAGAAAAAGAAGAAGATTTTTATTTTTTAGTTAGGATATTATCCATAATATTATTGATATCTCAACAGAGACAGAGAAACTCTGGAAACGAATGTGGGTGATCTAGGCGTTTACAGGGCTTATGACCTGTCATTGGCTGGGTTAAGTGGCCACTTGATGTACTCTAACATTCCCCATTTCGCCTATCATCTGACAACCATATATTGTAGTACATCAGGTGGCCACTTAACCCAGCCAATGACAGGTCATAAGCCCTGTAAACGCCTAGATAACCCATATTCGTTTCCAGAGTTTCTCTGTCTCTGTTGAGATATCAATAATATCGATATCAGCCCAGCATGGGTATAATCCAGTAATTTGTCTATAAGTATTTGTATACGTTCAAAATGTTGTTGTCATAATATTATTGTTTCTAAGAAAAGAAGGTTTTTGTTGTTAATATTCCATACCTTTCTTGGTATTCCAGTAGCAAGTGGACTTGGAATTTCAATAGGATGGTAACGTCGCCCTTCTTATTGGTATCTGTTGAATAACATGCAAATGGAGTCCAGACAGTTCCCAAAAGTCTGAGAAATCCAATAAAATCTCGACAGATTCCAATACCACCTACATTATCCAACATTCCCTTCTTTCTCACCCTCCTGATAACGTCATCGCTGGCCTAATAATCGCGAAAATACCCGAACTTTTAAAAAATACACCCAATTAAGGGAAATCAAAGCCCAAGGCAAATGTTAATGATTTTACAATTTGACATCTCAACAGAGACGAGAAATTTGGAAGAGAATATGGATATCTAGGCGTTTACAAGGCTTATGACCTGTCATTGGCTGGGTTAAGTGGCCACTTGATGTATTACAACATTCCCCATTTCACCTAGTATTTGATATCCATATCTGCCAATATACAATAAAATGGCGCGACGCTTCACATGTGAACACTCTGTCACTCTGTGAATGTTGTAATACATCAAGTGGCCACTTATTACAATTTGACCAGCCAATGACAGGTCATAAGCCTTGTAAACGGGGAATGTTGTAATACATCAAGTGGCCACTTAACCCAGCCAATGACAGGTCAAAAGCCTTGTAAACGCCTAGATATCCATATTCTCTTCCAAATTTCTCGTCTCTGTTGAGATGTCAAATTGTAATTATTAGCCCGTAATGGGTGAAATCCAGTTTTTGTCTACAAGTATGTGGACACACTCAAAATGTTGTTAATGATTTTAATTGGAAACCTAACAATTTTTACTGCTTTTTATCTAGAAGTATGGACTAAAATATAGACTAGAAAAATACTATCCGCATCCAATGGTGCATAGGGCCCTGCAGTGATATACCAAGTGCAGTGAATCCTGATTATTTGTTATATTAAGGCAAGATGACCAGTATTACGCTTCTATAAATTACCTGTGTTTTACGCAAAACACATAATCAATCAAATAACTTTTGCATTCTTTTTGAGACTGCTTTTGGCTAGCTACAAAAAATTGTAGGGATGCCAGTAGCAAGTGGATTTGAAAACGGCGCTTTACAAATCATCTCATTATTATTATTATCGGGAATCAGATGATTTTGTTTTCTAATGGTATGCATTATGCAATAATCAAGAGGTTATAAAAATGGTTGTTTAAATGATAAATATACCAGAAGTAACCTACTGTCGTAATAAAGGTTCAGATGAAGCAAAGCTCTATAACTTTAAATTCATATTAAATAATCGTACAAGATACTGTATAACCATACTCGCATTATCCACCATACTCGAGTAAGAACAATATTTAACAGCTAATAATACAATACACGCCAAAGAAGACGATTACAAATACATACGTATGTAGGTCGTTATGTGTGAACCCAAAATAATATTTTCTACGAAGGATTTATTAGTTTTGTAAACCAAAGTAAAGTTGAAATATTTTATTTTCGATTCGCCAGCGCCACAAGTTCACCATCTGGAATCTTGATACTAACTTTATTCTAATTTTATTCCGACCTCTATGGCCAATGGAATTCCGTGAGCTTATAGAATATCAAAGAAAACATTAAATTCTAGAAAAGTCAGAAATCTAATACAGAGAAAAAAGGTTCGGTGACCTTTGACTAAACAAGTATTTTCAATAAAAATGTTACTGCTTGTGTAAAAGTATTTTGTAGAATGATAAAAAAGAGTGTACAAATCGTCGGATATTAAAACCTAAAAAAAGAGCATTGAAAATGGGATATAAATCATTTGCTGTTTATTTTGAACAGTTTATTTTGCCGTCTTACAGTAGATTCGAAGACTCCAGATTAGAATCTATAGGTTCGAATTACACTCCAGCACAACTTGTTTTGGCACTGTTATTTCCGAGTATTTGAAAGAATCCATAAAAAAATTTATATTTGGCCATATCTTATGAAGTCAAATGCTTCTTTCACGATAGAACAAAAAACTTACAAATAAAAGTAGATTGAATTCAAAATAGTTTAGCCAAGAAAATTGCTTAGCATTTTAGCAGAAACCTTTATGATTGCAAGTGAGATTCTTACTGAATTATATCACCTACTAGGAAACACCTGAAGATGAATCTTCAATTTGTTATGCTTATAACTTTTACTTCTCTAAAGCTTGTGCTTTGCGTTGTATATTCAGAACTTGTACCTCACAATATGGTGCCTTTATCGAGATCCCAAGAACAGTTAAACGACCACTACATAATATATTATGCACAACATACAGAAATGTGAATGGACAAAGTACAGATCTATACAACATACAAAATTATACAATATACCGTCCACAGCCCGTGGATAGAACTACTTGTGGGAGACATTAGTTCCCAGATGGAAATTTAACATGAGTTTTACACTAGTAACTAAGCCAGATTGTTTCCTTTACCCACTTACATTATACTTACTTACCTACTCTTATAGCACTCAAACGTGTACCTAGTATGATATGTATTTTAGTTCTATTGGATACTAAGATTTTAAATACATGTTTTTTGCTTAGATTTCTGTAAAAGATTACATTAAAGAAAAGTTGTGCTGATTTTTTTAAAAAGAATGACGAAAATAATATTTTACTAAAGCCCGCTATATATGGGACAGTTTACTACACAGTTTTCTGTGCAGTCTGAAAACGGTCCCGTATAAAGCTAAAACTGCATGAAAAACTGTGTGCTAGTGTCAGATTTAAGCTGACATGACAGTCAATGTTTTTTATGTAAACGTTTAAGTAGATATTGGTTTATTGTATGCTTTTAAATACGTAAAAAAACAATAACATATTTACATTATTAGCTAAATATACAATTTCCTGAGAGCAAACAAACGATAATAACTTACAATCGCGTTTCAAAAATACACATATTTAGCGTGTCTTTTGACAGAAGTTTGACAGACTGCACAGTTTTCTGAACAAGAAACTGTGTAGTTTTCTGAACAAGAAACTGTCCCATATAAAGCGGGCATAAGCATTTTCAAAGCGGCTGCGGCTATACAAATGTTATTAATGTCTGTGTGTTGGCTGAGTTCAGCGTAGCCTTGTCTAAATATTAGGGCGGTTTCCTCCCCCACCGCTCCCTGGGTTCCGTCTTGTTTGGAGGGGGTGGGGGGCGATTTACATTTTTATGGCTGCACTCGTTTGCCATCAGAAAGGTTACCGCATGAGACGGGAGATCACTAAATGAGGACCGGAAATCCGGGGCTATGCTGGACCCGTTCGGCTTAAACCCACCACCATAGAAAACAGAAAATGTGCAAAAATCTTAAAATTCGATGCTGGATTAGATAGAAGGAGATATTGCGTAAAATACAGCTTTTGTTTATTTTACTTTTTGTAAAAATTAGCAAATATGTAATTTAATAATGTGATGGTCACAATATAAAAAAAAACAATAAAGCAAAAATATGTATGATGATATTATTCGTGATTCTGCATGCATAAGTATTATTAAAATAATATGGGTGCAGTATTAAGATTTATCGAGGTAACGAAAAATTAAAAAAAAAAAGATTTTGTTCATATGCAACCTATAATCAGCAGGGTAGCGTAGGGACAAAGGGAACTAAAAAGGGGGAAATAACGTGTTAAAAGTGATGTAACATCTATAATGATAATCTCTCATGACATAATATCTATTACGAAAATCTTTCTATAAATATATAAATTGAATAGGAGTTAGTAGTCCAAAGAAAAATACCGTAAAATCTGAAGTTTTTATTCAATAAAACGTTTCTTTCATTTTGCAATTAACGTATTATATTATGTTTTCAGTTATTGGGGTAATTTAAAAATAGAAAAATAAGTAGACAATTGTTTAATTTGTGTTAAATATGTTAAAGGTAAAGCGCCAAACAATATTTTAAGCCGGTGTTTAACATACATAGATACATACTGTGACGTTATAATTAGGCGTCACAACGCGAATGCGCACTAGACAAGTACTGCAAATTTATTCGAACACACAGTACCTATTTTTTTTTATTTTGTCCATAACTTACTTGCACTGGCAATACAAGTCGCTAAGGATAATTGCTCTCTTTCGCCTCGGACGGCGGTACGAACATGGCGCGCCGCGGGAGGAATACCCGACACCGCCATATCCAGTATAAAAATTAAACTGTGACTTAGTGAGAAAAGGATTCGTCTAGCGACGTAAGTACCTTGTATATCATATTCATACAGAAAACACAGAAAAAAAAAAAAAGAAAATAACATCCGCCCGAAAAAGCATTATTTACAACAACCGAAAAAGTATAAAACAAATAACCAGAAACAAAACAACTCGTAAGAAATAAACAAATATTAAAGGACTTAAAATAATGAGTCCATATTTTAATTAGACAAAAGAAATATTAAAAACTCATAATTAGGATATAAATAACTTATAAAATAGAAGTATATAAAATAAGCATAGAATAGCAAAAAATGACAAACTCTAAAAAGAATTAGTGTAAATAGAAACAAATAAATAGAGAAAAATTCAATATAAACAAAACGATAGAATGTAAAAAAATAAAACGCAAAAGAACAGCACAAATCATGTTAGATTTATGATAACACTCAAAAATAAAAACTAAACATATCCTAATAATACAACAAATAAAAATGAAAAAACTAAGAACATAGAATCAACAATATATTAAAATTATAATGTAATCCCCCTATTATAACAAAACTTTATTAAAACATCATGCACAAAACATATAAATAACAAAGCAAAATAGAATCGAATAATTTAAACAATCCAAAAAAAACTAGATAGTCAAGAACGAGCTAGTATCAATAAAAAAAGAAAGCCTCACACCAATTACTCCCGATGTCCCTTCAGAAACCCATCTACCCCCCCTAAAAAACACAAAAAGAATCCTTACTCAAGAAAAACAAAAAAAACATACTAATAATAAAAAAATACGTAAAGAAGAACCAGACGAAAGCAAAAATACCCAAACAATACAACATTACACTCAAGAAAAAACAATATAATTAGCATAAGTAAAGACCATAATACAAAAAAAAAATAAAAAGAAAAAAAGAAATATATAACAAAAAATATAAAAAATGAAAATAAATGTATAGAAAAAAAAACAAAAAAAAATAAATAACTACAAAAACACAAATAAAAAAATAAAAAAAACAAAAATCAAAATAACTACTAAAAAAAAGTCAAAATAAACAAAAATCTCAACAAAAAAAAAAAAAAAAATATTCAAAAATAGAAATCGCAAATAATAAATCAAAAAAATTATGTACAAAAAAATAAAAAAAAAGTAAAAATAACAAAAAAATTAAAAAAAACAAAAAAAATCAAACCAAAAAAAAATATGAAATAACATAAAATAACAAATAAAAAAGAAAAAAGAATAGATAAAACCCGAAACAACCAGGTGAAAAGATAAAAAAAAATAAAATGCAATAATAAACAAAAAAAAAATTAAATAAATTATAAAAAAAAAATAAATAAATAAAAAAAAAGACAAAACAAAAATAAAATACAAAAAAAAAAAAAAAATAAATAAAAAAAAAAATAAATAATTTAAAACAGAAATCAAAACTATAATAAAAAAAAAAAATAAAAACAAAAAAAAATAAACAAAAAATAAATAAAAAAAACAAAAAAAATAAAAATAAAGTAAAATATCGAAATCAAAATAAAAATAAAACATAAACAAAACCATAACATGAATCAAAATAATAATAAAAAAAAAAAAATGGAAAATCAAAAAAAAAAAAAAAAATATCTAAAAACAAACACAAAATACTAACCAAGCCTAACAATAAAAAAATAAAAAAATCAAAAAAAAGAATACAAAAAACAACAAAACAAAAAATAAATAAAAAAACTAAAAAATCAAAAACAACAAAACTAAAACAAAAATTCAAAAAAAACAAAAAACAAAAAACATCAAAACAAAACAACAAAATCAAAAAATAAAATAAAAAAAATCATAAAAATAAAATAAAGAAAAACAAACTCAAAAACCTTATTACATTAAAAAAAAAATAAAATAAGTATAAATAATCACCTAAAACAATAAAAAAGCAAAAAAAAAATAATAATTAAAAGATAACCAAATAAAAAGTATAAAAACTAAAAATAAAAATAAAAATAAAATAAAACTACACAAAAAAAAAATTAAAACTAAGAAAAAAAATACAAAAAAAATAAAGTATCATAAAAATACAATAAAATAAATAACCAAAAAAAATACATAAAAAATAAATTATAAATAAAAAAACAAAAACCACAAAAAAATAAAAAAAAAATAAAATATAAAATAAACATAATAAAACCTAGATAAACACAAATAAAAACAAAAAAATAAAGAAAAAAAAAAAATAAAAAACAAAAAACAAAAAACAAAAAAGAACATAAACACACAACAAAAAAAACCATAATAAAATACATAAAAAAAAATAAAAAACAAAAAAACAAAAAAAAAAAAAACAAATAAAACAAAAAACAAATCAAAAAAACAACAAAATAATCAACAATAAAAAATAATAAAAAATAACAAAAAAACATATAAAAAAAATAATAAAATATTATAAAAACCACAAAAAAAACAAACAAATAGAACATAAAAAACTTAAAAAAAAATAAAAAAACAAAAATTATAAAAATAAAAAAAACAAAACATAAATAAAAAAAATAAACAAATCAAAAAAAAAAAAATAAAATGAACAAATAAAATAAAATAAAAAAATAAAAAGCAAATCAAAAACAAAATTAAACAATATAAACAATAAATAACAAAAAAAAAAAAAATATAATAAAAATAAAAAAACAAAATAAAAAAAAAAAAAAAAATAAAACAAAAAAAAATAAAAAGTATAAATAAATAAAATAAAATATACAAAAACAAATAAAAAAATAAAAAAAAAACCAAATAAAAAAAATTAATTAATAAAATAACAAAAAAAAAATAACAAAATAACATAAATAAATCAAATATAAATACCTAGAAAAACATTAAAAAACAAAAAATAAAATAAACAAAACAAACAATAAAATTAAAGTAAACACCTAACTAAAATAAAAATAAAAAACAAATCAATACAACAAAATCAATAATAAAAAAGAAATAAAAACAAAATTAAATCAATAAAAAAAACAAAATTAATAAAAAAAAAAATATAAATACATAAAAAAATAAATAAACATACAAATAAACAAAAAACAAATAAAACAAAAATTAAAAATAAACAAAAAAATAATTAAAAACTAATATGTAACAGAAACAAAGCACAACAAATAATACATCTAAAATAAAAAGAAAAATTAAAAATAATAAAAATTAAAAAACCAGCAATCAAAATAATTTAAAAAACTAAAAATAAAAAAAATAATTAATGAAAAGAATAAAAAAAAATATATTCAAAAACAGCGCTAAAAAAACAATAACACTAAAATACAAAATAGTCGAAACAATAAAATAAATCATAAAAAAAAAAACATAATAACAAATAAATAAATGACTTGAACAAATTAATAAAATAGATAATTAAAACAAATAATAATATCAAATAATAAACATATTAAAAGAAAATAAAACAGAAAAACAATATATTAGAAATGAATAAAAAAATAAAATCCATTAAAATAAAAAAATCAAAAAAAACAAAAAAATAAAAAAAAAAACAAATAAAAACAAAAAAAATAATACGCGTTAAAATAAACAAACAATAACAATCATAAAAATATTAATAAAAAAAAAAAATGGAAAATAAAAAAATTAAAAAACAAAAAAAAAAAAAAAAAAAAAAATGAAAGAAATAAATATTAATAATTATACCAAAAAAACAACAAAAAAAATAAGAAAAAAAACAAATTGTATTATAACCAATATAAAATAAACAATAACGAAAAGATATAACAAATAAAATATAAAAACAATAAAAACGATAACAAATTAAAAAACACACAAAACAATTATAATCATAAAAAATCTCAAAAAAATAAAAAATAAACAAAAAAAATCAATAAATAATACAAAATAACAGAAACTTAGAAAAAACAACACTAAAAATTACTAAAAAATCACAACCAAAAAAAAACATATAACACTACAAAACACAAAAATAAATTCATCAAAATTAATAAAAAACAAAATAGATAAAAACAAAAAAAATACAAAAAATAAATCCTAAAAATAAAATATCAAATCGCATCAACAATATAGATAGACAAAATTAAACACAACATAAAAAAACATAAAAAAAAACAAATTAAAACAAGTTTATAAAAATAAAAAAACATAAAAAAAAAATTATAAACAAAAAGAAAAAATAAAATAAATAAATATAACAAATAATCATAAACCAATAAGAAATCGCTAATAAAAACAAAACTTATCTACTAAAAATAAATGAACATTAAAAAAAAAAAAACAAAATAACATAAAAATATATAACAGAATTTACTATAAAAAAAAAAATGATAAAAACAAAAATACATAATAAAAAACAAATTATATAAACAAATACATGTAAAACCCAAAAAAAACAATAATAAAAATAATAACAAATAATATAAATAAAAAAAACAAATAAAAATAAAATATAAAACAAAAAATTTTACATTTAAACCTTAAAACAAAATAAAAAATTTGCATGTAAAGGATTGGTAAAAATATCAAATATTACAATATCTATTTAAAACAAAAAAAACAAAATAGACAAAAATAAAAAATAAACAAATCGAAAAAAAAAAATAACGTTCGCAATTGAATTTTAAAATATTATCAAAAAAATTTTCGGCAAAAATCAATTCCACAAGTCTAAAAACATCGATACATAAAAAAAAATAATACGCAATTACTACAATAATACCTCTCAGTCAACTAAGAAAACAACAATTTTCGAACCCTAAATTGAAAAAAATAAATTAGAATAGAGTCCAAAACAAAATAACGCAGCCAAACATAAAAATAAAAAAAATAAAATACGATAATAAACAAAAAAACAAATATTCTGTGACATAAGGAACCATAAACATTGATACTCTCAAATTGTAGGTATTTAAAACTACACTTACGAAAAAAAATAAAAAAATAAATACATATTCATCCGTTTGTCAAAATACAAAATAAGCTCGAACATTTTCAACTAATATTTAATACCAACAAAAAACAATAAAACTCTTGTCGTGATATAACTTTCTTCATCTATCCATTCAAGTTATATGGTATGTTATTTTAGATAGAACCTAAAGGCTTTAAATTATTAGATGAAACCCATCAGCAAAATTACAAAAAATATAATAAAAAATAGAAATATGTACCAGTTAAAGATGAAGGAAATTTCAATTGTTCCAGGTATTACAATACCATATCAATATTGGTAAAACATAATAATATAACAAACAATTTGAGGATTATTTAAAATGAAATCCGATTTTCCAATACCTCGTTGAATTGTAATAGACCAATTGACAGGAATCCTTTTCTTCTTTTTTTCTATTTATCCCCTATTTATAAATATTTATATTAAATTAGGCTGCCTCGCCCATTGTACTTGTGAGGCAGCTACTATTTTTTGCACAACAATACAATTTGATATTCGGCCATTAAAACGATGAAGAAAAAAAGGGAATATCTCCACTGGGAGATATTCTATGATTCAACAAGCACTATTCTGTATATACTGTCACGAGGAGCTCAACTCGGACTCCGATGCAACAGGATTCATCATGCAATCCCCCTGATGATCTGAAACGCCTCATGGACCTTGGATGCAAGCAACTATCAGCGAGAGATGCTTTCGCTGAACCCCCATCACAGCCACACGCGGGGTAGATGTAAAGGATCAATCGGATTATCGAAGATTAATGCCACCAACAGGATTCATCTGCCACGCATTGAAGCATCGGTCTGCGACATTTCGGCCATTTTGGGCATCTATATTATTTGAATCTTTCGTCACCTTGTAGTCATATATTAGAAATACTTTTCATTCCTTACTGTAAATTAGTTAAAATGTTAGTTGGCTGCCACTAGTAGATTCATTCATACTCGCCCAATTTGTTTTTTATTGATAACAATATTTACAGAATCCGCAGCCCTAGTTTATTCAATAATGGTATCAGAAGGAATTTGTCTCTAGATTGAATCGCGAGATTGGAAACCTTCCGATCTACGCTATCTACTTAACTTCACTTGTTAGTTTGCATAAATTCTGTGCCTAATGTTATAAAGTAATAACATATTATAGTCAGCATCCTGTGGCATGAATGAAAGTGTAAAAGAATATTTGGATTAAGATAACTGTGATAACAATTTAATTTGGTTAATGACGATTTAGTTTCCCCACAAACTTAGCAGTATATTTTGTAAAATTTAGTAGAAATGGCTATCTCTGTAATGTAAATTCTATTTATTATTAAACAGTTTTGTTAACCTCAAAATATGGAGTTGTCATTCTGTTCAATGCCCCAGTTCCCGAGAGTACAAAAGTGGAAGAGAGGCTTAGGAGACAAGGGACCTAAGTCTCACATTTTATTTTGGAGCATTTAGTCTGGTTTGCTTTCTCAACTGAATTAGCCGGTGGACGGGCGAACGGGTGGTGTTGAGAAGGGGCTTAAGTCAGATTCTGAATTACAAAATGGTTTTTAATATTTTATTTCTTCTCACCAAAACGGTGGGGAAGCTAATTTTCCCTTTAGTCCCGACGCAATAGCTATCACCTTCTCACACCCCATTCTCCGCGTCACAATACGTATACATTATGTGTATAATTGGTAATTTTCTTCGGAAATTCCTGACGAGACACGCTTAAATATTCGCTCACAGTTTTAGCAACGAGTGACTCAAGTATAAGACCTCTGATGTGCGCACTGAGAAGGAGCATTTGGGCCATTTTCCAGATAAATTTTACGCTAGGCAAGAGAACCAGATGATCCCAACAGAATATCTTTCTGAAAGTATCGCGGAAAGCAATATTGACACCAAAAACAATACACTGATTTGTTTGAAAAGAAAACAAGTGACTTTTGAGAAAACTCCGTCGAAAACTTTATGTCAGCAGTTTGTAAATATACAAAAAAACAGCCGACTATTCAAATTCTTAAAACCGACTATTTTTGCTTATTGCCCAAAAAAAAACTAGAAAATAATAAAACAATGAAACTGCTTGGCATGAAAAATGCCCTTTATTAAATAATAATAGACTAATAAATCCAATGACTTCAAATATTATTTGTATTAATTTACCTGACTACGTATGAGCTTTTGTAACCAAAATTGAATAAATAACTTTTTCGTATAAAATACGGCCATGGGTAGTTTTTAGGTATTGTTCAAACTGATGTTCTAAGGTACCCCGCAAACTAGAGACTTTCTATCGGGCGATAGTTTAGTCGGGTTGGGCTGCTAGCGCGCACACTGAATCAACAAAACAGTCGGGTTGGTGATGAGTGCGCAGACTAGAGAACAGTCGGCCAACTGCTCTCGAATGATTTTCCAGTTAATAAACGACTTTTGAAGAGAGCGGTCGCAATGAATGTTGGAACAATATTGTCAAGAAAGGTTATTATTGCTGCAATACTACGAAAGAGAAAGCTATCGCCCGATTAAACGATCGGCAAGTGTGCGCGCGTGGAAGAGCGCCATACTGATTAAGCTAGCGCCATACTGATAAGATAGTTTATCGATATGATAGTTTAAAGGCAATCGCGAGGCCTATTAAACTTAGCAATCGGCCGATATAGGATCGTTGTAGTATGTGCACTTGCGTACATCTTCATACTGATTAAAAGCCCGACTGAACTATCGCCCGATAGAAAGTCTCTAGTCTGCGGGGGCTCTAAGTGTAGATATTACACATCCTTCTTAGTTAGAAATAAAGTTGCATTTAATATTATCCAAAATAGTAATTTTATATATTATATGTAATTTGAAAAAAAATCGTTTATGTAATTTTAAATATTGTAATACAGTAAGGTTCATTCAACAACTGAGTAAACTGATTTACGGCTTCTGACAGGCACAAACCTTAAGCCTTTGCGGTAATAGCAAGTTAATGATTGTATCATTAGTCCCATATAAATGCTACGTAATTTATAAGCCGCTTTCGAAGGGGAATTAATCGATCTCTTAATTTAATCAGAGTCAATGACGAAAACCATTGAATCTAGTAGATTGGTTATACGTATAACAGCCTTCCAATATTGTGTGTTCGTAAATATATACATTTCAAAATAAATTCTGAGTTGGTAGATAGGTAGTTGTTGATAGTAACATAATAATAATGTATAAATTATTTGTAAAAATGTACAGTTACAAGTATCTACAGCACAGGGTCCTTTGTATTTTTTTACGAAATAAATAAATTAAAACACTGATAACCACATGGTTAGTGGAATCTTTTTTATTTTTTGTATTAAATTTTTTTTATTGAAAATAAACGCCATTTTTGTGGCATTGAAACTGAAACTGAAAACAGTTTCTATATTATTATGTATTGTTTGACCACTTTCAAGTTGTGGAGAATAAATAAAGTAATTTGCTAATAAATACTTAACTTCAATATCAATGCTAAGATGGCGTGTTCAA
>JAGVSP010005421.1:0-11428 GCA_022494985.1 Micrasema minimum
TAAAGCGAAAACTGTATGGAATATTGAATGGTCGGCGTAACGTTTTGCTGACCTGACAGTTAATGCTTTTTATGAAAAACGTTTGAGTAGATATTGGTATATTAAATGCTTTTAAAAACGTTATTAAATTTTTTTAAATTATTATACATATTGTTATCTTAATATATTTTTATGTTACTTTGTTAATTATTTTTCTTATTATTGTACTAGGTGCCGAGTACCGTTTATATGAAATAAATAAAAACGTAAAAAATAAATAATATATTCACATAATAGCTATATTTACAATTTCCTGAGTGTACACATACAATATTAACTTAAACATATTTAGTGTGTGTTTTGAGAGATTGTACACTTTTCTGAACTAGAAACTGTACAGTTTTCGTGCGCATTAGTAACAAATTGCACCATGCATATTATACGGCACCAAGTCGTAATTGGCCGAAAATGAACTGAGAATATCACGTTATAGCTAACACCCGCCGCCACATTTCTGTCAAAGAAACATGTTTCTATCTCTTTCCTATGTTCAATTATATTTTAAAATATCAAATTTTAATAAAACATTACTGAAATAAAATCACGTTTTTGCAATTTCCCATAAGTTACCTTTTTTGAGTTAGCGCGGTATTGAATTCACGATACGAAATGTTAAATATTTCTGTATCGTCAATGATTACGTATCAATTTCACGAAAGTTTCCTTAGGTGTAATAATTCTATACGTTAACGTTGAATAATTCCTTACGTTTACGTGGTCCGTGACAGGTAATTTACGCCACGTGAAGCACGAAAGCCTTTACGACTTTCTTTACTCCCTTGGATTTATTGCTTCATAGAAGTTCCGTGGACACTTCAACATTGGTTTCGGTGTACAATAACAATACATTACGATTGCATCTATTTTTTATATTTTGAAGACAGAAAATTTATTTAGTCATCATACCATATCCGCTCCCTATGTGGAGCATATGGGAATCCACAAACTGCCTCCAGGCCAAGCGATCGGCCGCCAGCTCCCGTGCATCCTCCCAAGTCAAGTCCACGTCCCGCAGCTCTGACGCAAACTGCCGACGAATTGTCAACAGTGGACGACCAGGACGCCGAGAACCCGACGCCTTGTAAAATAGGCAAGCATGGTTAAGGCTCTCGGGAGGCATACGTAGTATATGGCCCAGCCAGCCGAAACGCCTTCGCCGGATGACAGTAGATACCAAGCGTTGCTGTGTCCGTTGCCTCACCTCTGTGTTCCTTCCAAAATCAAACCACCGCACACCTAAAATTCTTCTAAGGCACCTATTCTCAAAACTCATAAGTCTGGTATCTTGGGCCCTGGTTAGGTGCCACGATTCGCAGCCATAGAGGAGCTGCTATTTTTTTTCCTTATACGTAATGGTGCATATGGCACTACGTTGGAAAATCAAATGCAGTGTATCTCTTATATTTTATTACATTAAGGCCAGTCAAATGTTTCACGTGTGAAATATGATTACAAAATTCACTTGTAAATAAAAATATTTCATTTTCAATTAAATCTGCGACCTCATGTGCTAACCATTATACCACGAGTGGGACCTACAAGACGTACGTCTCTGTTGCAAGTCATAAAAATTGCTATGTGAGGCAACGGACGCCGTAACCATTGGTGTCGATTGTCATCAAGCAAAGGCTGGCTATATTCTACGTATATCTCCGTAAAGCTAAGACTAAGACTCTTTTACAAGGCATCAAGGATTGCAATCCATTTTGAACGCAGCTGCCAGACTAATCTCTGGTTTGTCGAAGTTTGACCACATCAGCCCGTTACTTCGAAAGCTTCACTGGCTGCGATTTCCAGGTGCGAGTCGAGTATAAGCTGTGTTGTTTAGTCTATACAGCCACGCGCAATACGGCTCCTGAATACCTGAAGGAGCTCTGCCCCCCGGACGAGCTGGCAGACAGGCGCCTAACTCTCCGCTCGGCCTCCTCCTCCGCTGTAGGGAAGGTGGTGCTACCTGACTACTTCCTGCCCGCAGCCAAACTTCCAAGTTTGGAGAGAGGGCCTTCGCGATAGCCGGACCGGCAGCGTGGAATGGTCTTCCTTCAGATGTTCGAAACAGTCCAACGGAAGCGCTCTTCCGAAAGAGACTTAAAACTTACTTACTTAAGAAATCGCATCCGAGTGCTGAAGTTACCGTTTAGTTATATGTAATTGTAATATTAGTTCAGGTATTTCTTGTCATAAGTACGTATTATTAAGCGTAGTACCTATTAAGTCTAGTATAATTTTGTACAGCGCCCTTGAAGTGATTTACTTACGAAAACGGCTCTTTAAAAATTGACCGTATTTATTATTATTATCTGTATTCCGCATCCTGGATCTCCATTGTTGACAAGACTTTGATAATTTTCTACGAAATGGATCTATTCCAAACTCAATCCAATTGTTGAATTACCCGTTCGGTGTTTTTTGTCAACAAGGGAATTAAATAAATTGGCTATTAGCTGATAGTAAAGTGAAAATTGGTCGATATTTCTCGTGAACCTGTATAGTGCTTTTATGTCGATTAATTCTAGGAATTTCGAACAATAAACTTTTGAATTCCCCGCTTTCAACCGCCAACATGCATCAACTTTTTAAATTCATATGTCATAAAACAGTGAAATAATATGAAATGAAAGGCAACTTTTATGGGTTAATAAATGTAGTGGCCAAACATTTATTAAAATTTGTAATTGTAGGTACATCGAAAAATTTTATACAACAACAAAATTATGTATTTGTCATTCTAATTATTTTTTTAACCGCGCTATTAAGCTGCACGTTTTAACGTTTTTAATTCATTCATTAAAATAATTTAAACTTATTTTAATGAGTGAATTAAAAACGTAAATAAAATTAACGTAAATTAAGTACCTACGATAAAAATATTCATAAAAACTAAGTAAAGATAAAGAAATATGTATTAACTATGTACGTCATTAAGACAAGAGAGTAAAATAATAATAATATTACAGGCCACTCACAGAATATCAATTATTATTATTATTATTATCTTTCCTGGGACGCTAGACTGAAAGTCGTATGCGACACAGGTGCCACAGGCGATTATGGCGATTTTTATGTAACAGCCTTAGTAAAAACGAAGATTTTGGAATGGAATGTGTAATTCTTAATGGCCTTAAAAAATACATTTTTTTTTTCTTGTAACAAAACTCATAACTACATGAAAATTGCACTAACCTTATTAAAATGCTGGTTTTTTTACATCATATTTATGAGTGGTATTATTAATTGACTTAATGAATTATATTCGAAAATTTGCAAAAATTACGAATTCAGTCCTCTTCCTGGGCCCAGATTAAAAGTTTTCATCGATATGTACAGCGATGTATATAAGTAAAATTTCAAAGCACTATACAAATCGACTCTTAAAAAAATTTGCTGGGAAGAAAACACCAATAGGTAGTTAATATTTTAATCTTCTTTATGAAAAGTACACTTCACTTTTTATTTGACTCCATTTTTAAATTATTTTTTATAAGAATATCTGGGTTATCGGGCTCAATCAGGAAAACCTGGGGAAAGTAAATCATAACAATGGTAACAATTTGGTGGTCTTACCCGGAATCGAACACGAAATATCCGAATTGTAAAACCAGCATTATACCAACGCTGCCGCCACGGTTACAAACATTGAGTTTAAATATTATTATTACATTGCCCATAATTTAAATTTGCACTATTTTAAACAATTGTTTAGTGGAAATAATTACTACAGTTCCACAATAGTCATAATAATTCCACAAGTTACTGAGGTCCACAGGTGCTCATGGCTTCCTCCCGTTGTCTTACTTTGGCCGCCATCTTTATGACGTCATAACAAGAAAATTTCCTAGAATTATATCTGTTTAACTATAAACCTACCGAATGAACAAATAATTACTAGCAAACAAGAAAATGTAAACCATATTTAGAATATTACTAACCCTTTGTATCTGCACAAAAATAGGTATAAGATTTAAGTGAGATTTTGCCCATGTTTATGTTCAACCCGTTAACGTACTCATTATAATTTTTTTTTAAATCTGTGTAATGTATAATTGAAAAGTACCAACTGAGTGCATAAGCATTTTTTTATTTATTTCATCATATTTATACATATCAAAACTAGTTCCCCAGACTTGGTAATAAACATTATAAATCGATTATAATGAACGATCAACTTATCCGTAATTTAAACAATTTCAGCATCAGACTTTTCCGAAAGTTTTTACTTTTTATAACATGTTAGAATTTTTTTAAAATATTCTTTTCAACAACGTCATTTCAGAGTCTTTCAAAAAATCTTAATACTGGTATAATATTGAATAACGAACAATAGACCCGCATTGAAGAGGAAGACTCTGTGAACCCCGGCGAAGTCCAAACAACAAGTTTGGCGATCGTGCTTTTGCAGCGGCTGGCCTCTCTGCCTGGACTCGACTGCCTTCACACTTACGCACCATTCTGAGTCCTAGTCAAATATCGGTCTCATTTAAAAACACATCTGTTTTAAAATCTCACCTAAAAATTCCCAGAGTGCTTAATTGCCCTAGTCTGCTCAAGTTACAGGTAATATAGTCTAACGCTAGGAGCTTAGGTTAAACAGTATCTTTAATTGTAAAAAAAATGGCGCTATATAAGTTATCCGATTAATATTATTATTATTGGATGGAAACTGTAAAATAATATTTTGAAAGAACGATGAATGAACTAGGTGCATCAATTATTTGCAGATGCGTTATATACATATATTATTTTTTTTAACAACATTTTGAACGTATACAAATACTTGTAGACAAATTACTGGATTATTCCCATGCTAGGCTGATATCAGATATTATTGATATCCCAACAGAGACAGAGAAACTCTGGAAACGAATGTGGGTTATCTAGGCGTTTACAGGGCTTATGACCTGTCATTGGCTGGGTTGCCCACACCAATAAAGATTGATTGCCAAAAATGCTTAACAATCTTCATAACAGATGTAACCAGAGAGAAAAAATGTTGAAAATTGTCGAAAAAAAAACTAAAATGTTGAAGCTTCTGTAAAAATTCAAAATATAGTAGTTTCAAAAATTTGTCATATATGGTGGTCAGATGATGGGCGGAATGGGGAATGTTGCAGTACATCAAGTGGCCACTTAACCCAGCCAATGACAGGTCATAAGCCCTGTAAACGACTTAATAACCCAAATTCGTTTCCAGAGTTTCTCTGTCTCTGTTGGGATATCAATAATATCACATATTTATTCCTTTATTTTAATATGTACATAATATATTATAATGGATACATATGTGTGGTCCATGACTGCCAAATAAAACAAAAGCTGGGTTTTGGCAGTCCTTTAAATATTTAATTATATATCCAAGAAACATGAATCAAATATTCCATGATAAATGTCTGATTTAATATACGTATGTATCTTGCTATTGTTTAGATAGTAAATTAAAGGTTTCATATAATACTGTATTAGCTAAAGATCAAACAATCGACACGCCAATATTATAAGTACACTTCAGTAATTGAGTCAATAATTATAAGCCTACTTACAACCCTCTTCAAAGATCACCTCAAGGGACGAAGGGGTTAATAAGTACGATATTATTCCTGCTAGATTATCACCCCTACCTGACACCCCGCTACCTTTACCGAGTGTGGCTAAAGAATTAATTACCTTTACTAGCCTTTACCCCTGGGATTCGTAATTTCCTTAATTCCCATAATAAAGCCCACATTTATTATTAAGATTATGGGACAATATATCTCACATTTTATTAGGTGCGTATTAAACGAATTTAAAGTGTGATTTATTATGCAAACCGTTTGGTGCTTAAACGATTTCTACACTTATAATGCGGAAATTCTGAATGCAGCATTACTTTTAAAGGCTTTTGGAAATTGAGAAAATCGTGTTATTGATGATTTATGGTTTTGAGGTTGTAACAAAAATTACAGCTTTGTGTATTTAATGCGGTGTTTTGCGTTATGGACTTCACAAAATGCCTTCAAATCAAGTGATTGGCCACAATATAAATGATAAAGTGTAAAATAAATAATAAGTCCATGAAAAATTTATATAAAACTAAATCAATATAATAATAATTTAAAAAATACAAAAAAAAGCAAATAAAAAAAAATTGTGAACGCATCTTTGCAAGTCTGATACTACTATCTCAAGTGAAATATTTTCATGTGAAAAACTACATTGAAATAAATATTTCAAACTGACAGAATCTCTGTCAGGAATCGAACCCGCGTCATCATGCATAGCAATCCACTCAGCAGACAAAAATAACACTTTATAAATTATTCAATTAAACAACGGCTTTTTCCCTCATCCGCACCCAATGGTGCATAGGGAACTGCAAAATGTTCAATCCTACGCTTCAATGCCAGTTCCAGGCATCACAAATGAAATAACTGTGGAAAATTGCAATATAAATAAATTAAATTCTAGGTTTTTGTGGTAATAACGCCAAAACTTTTTATTTATTTATGAGAAAAAAAGGACACAGTCAGGAAATCAAAAATTGATGCCAATTTCAAGTTCTCTTAAATTATCAACAGTCCATAAACAGTCAAAGAATTATAATACAATCATAAGTTTAAAAAAGAGAAATAAACAACATTGAATACAAGTTTGAATATTCACTTTATGCTGTAGGTACGAAATATGAATGAATTATTAAGATTCACAGGAAAATACAATTTATTTAAATAAGCTTTGTAAGCAGCTATAGGTTAAGCTCCCTTGACAATCACGTACAATTATTATTACATTATTATCACGTTTGTACAAACATAGAATTATAAATAAGAACTTCATCGTGAATTATTTTAGCTCTACTGTGGGTAAAAGATAAAAATAAAAGTATTTAAATGCTTGTAGGCAAAAACTGGATTTTACCATGAAAGGTTTACATTCAATTACTTTTCCGAGTAGCTGATTTAATCCAGTAATCTCACTTATAATCAAATAGGTTATATAGCTAAAATGTTTAGCATTTTTCTCAATGGACGACAGAGAGAATCCTAATGTAAAGCGTCGCGCCATTTCACTGTATTTCTGATAGTTACCATATATGAACTTATATAAAATAAAATGTTTTATTGCATAAAGTGGCCATTCAACCCACTCAATGACAAGTCATAAAGTCTTGTTAACGCCTAGAAACGTACCACTAGAGTTTCTTAATCTGATACCTAGATTTCTAGTTAGCTGATTCTTCAATAAAGTAAAGAAGATAAAGCAATGTTTAAGCTTAATTTATTACATTGGAATTCCATTAAGATTAATTATTATAAGCCAAAAAAAGTTATTTAGGCGGTGAATATTGAATTATCCTTAGAAAATCTAAGACTTGGTGCTACATACTCTAAAAATTAGCATTTGTAAATATAAACCAACCGAAAAATGATGCTATTAGAAGAAAAATTGGAAATCTCCCTATTCACTAAGGCTCACAATTAAATATTCATTTTAAAGTTATTAATAAATAATTTCTTGCCAGAATAACAAATTAATTTTACGAAAAAAATTTTTTTTCGTGAAAAAATATGTTGTTTTTATTGGCCGTGTCAGGTAACGCAGTAGATTACTATTTAACATTCTAGCCCTGGGACTGGACTAAAAGTCACAAGCGACACTTCGGAATGGCGAGTAACTTTGTACCGTAGATAGCTCGTAATTTCGAGTAAAGTAAAGTGTCGCATGCGACCTTAAGTCCAGCATAGGGTCTAAGGTCGCATATATTATTATGGTTTACTACTACTACTATTTTCCCTTATTCTCTCACCCAATGGTACATAGGGCACTGCATTGGTTCTGTGAAACTCGACCATTTACATGGTATAATAAAGTTCCTAAGTCGATTAATTCCACAACTGCATCCCTTATCCATTCCGCATTCCCTTGACAGGAGGAGAATCGTATTACGAGTGAATCGTGCTAAAAGATTTTTTTTTGCTTCACCAATTGAGCTTACTCGCTGTTGAGGTCATTGAATAAAAAAATAACAAAATAAAATATGATATCCATTTCACGGTTTATTTATTAGGTATAACTATTACTTAAATCTTACTTGGTGGGTATCCATGATTCAATTCTTTTTAATTAACTTATAGAAATTTGATTAAAATACCACTGCGCTGTAATTATCTTCCTTCGAATAAAAATATTATGATACGAAGCGTTTTACATGCTTAATCAACGAGTATATCTGATTATAAATTTTTTCAATCACATGTTTTTTTAAATTTGCTCAAATTTCGCTAAATATTTTCTGTCAATGTAGAAAAATAAAACAAAAAGTCATTAAACCATCGGAGTAATCCATTTGTAAATCGGAAAATGAACCATCGAGATGTAGGTAGTAATTAAAAGTTTAAAAAAAAAAAATTGAATTTTTTATTAAAATAATTTTTTTTCTGCCTTTTCTCTGATATTAGAACAACAAATCTATAAAAATCATGCCCAGTAAATATGAGAAGAAAAATTTGGTACGCTAGTATGTTACTTATCTAAAGATGCCCATCACAGGGGAAAATAAATATAAATGAAACTGTATGAAGTATTTTAAGTATTTTGTATCAAGTGGGTGTGAGTGGGTTAAAATCTTTGAATATCTCCTTCAAAGCGGATCCGCCACGATGAGAACTCTCTGGTAACTTCCTCCGAACAAGGATCGGAAAATGGATGAAGGACTTACCAGAGCTGGACTCAACAAGGGCGGGAAATGACGATGAAGGACCACCAGGAAGTGCGAAGTATCCTGGAATACTCTGGAAACACCACGTCGCACTGACGCGGCGGGACACAAAACGAGGGGCACAGCACACTATTATTTACTTTCACCGAGGGGGTTTCGGGAATTGGTTTCTGGGAATCTTGGAGATGGAGCAAGTATGACGAGGAAATTTTGATCGAAATGAACGAAGGAAGAACAGGTCTTGGATTTAACAGGAAGAACGGATGATGACGAGTTCGAGGTAATGTTGCTGCGCTGAGTGAATATTCGAGACTGAATTGGAGTTGGAAAACAGGTGACAAATCGGAATGGAATCGATGAAGGTAGGGAATAAACTTTGGAAGGAATTCAAACTACCTATCACCAGAGAGTTCCATAAATGGCCAAACCAGAGGGCAGATAGCTATTATAACTTTCTTTATTAGAAAATATTTACATAATGTTAAACTAAGAAGTTCGTAAATATTTCTGAAATTCTAGTTATTATTCAATAGCGTGTTTTTTTATTCAATGGTTGCTGTACATTAATAATTCATACTCTCCAACTGATTTTAACTTCTTTATTTTCTGTGCTTTTAATGCAACAGAACCGCGAAAATGAGAAATTCACAAATCGGAGCTTTCGCGTTGAATTTTAATGAAGACAAGCTTATTTGTAAAAATTCAAAGCAAATAAAATAATGAAGCGGCAAAATTGGCTAATCTGGGCAGAATGGCGGCTAGGGAAAGTTAAGTGAACTACATTATACAAATAAAATAATTAGCCAAGCTAATTGACTGGATTATCATATTTTTAAAGCTTATGTTTGACCAGAATCGAACACACTTTAAATTTTATTATTATTATAATGGTAAAGAAAATAATAATAATGTACGTAATTGACAAATCCACAAACACTCACACACCCTCACACGTCCACTCACCCTGACACACACTTTATTGTTTGGCTATGATATATTCATTATTTTAATTATTTATTCATTAATAACAAGAAATTTTACAGAATATTAAAAAAAAAAATTGATCCTCACCGTGCAGAGGACAAATTTTCTTCTTCTTCTTCTTTCGCCACGTTCGCTCCTATGTGGAGCATGTGGACATCACTAGATCCCTCCAGGAGACCCTATCATCAGCCAGTTCTCTCGCCTCCTCCCACGTCAGGCCCGCATCCATCAACTCCGCCGAATACATCCGTAGGATGGTCATCGACGGTCTGCCAGGACGGCGGGATCCTGCAGGCATAACGAAGAGGCAGCTCGGGTTCAGGCTCTCCCGAGGCATCCGGACTACATGCCCAAGCCAGGTCCATCGCCGCATCTTCACAACTCCAGTTATTGGAGGTTGCTGCGTCCGTTCTCTAACTTCAGCGTTGGTTATGAAGTCAAACCACCTAATGCCTAGAATCCTTCTCAGACACTTGTTCTCAAAGCTCAACAAGCGAGCATTCTGAGCTTTTGTGAGGCGCCAGGATTCGCAGCCATAAAAGAGCACCGGCACAATACAAGAATTAAGGAGTCGGCATTTTGTTTTGACCGAGTATAAACTGCTGTCTGGAATTCCAGTTTTTCCAGAATGGACTAATTTTACAAATGTTAAATTGTGAATTAAAAATATTTATCTATTTGGTTGAATAACTTTGTTTATCTCTACTCTACCCAAACTCACTATTTAATTTGACACAGCTTTTTTGAAGACAAGTTCTTGTTTTATTGTTCTGACGGACAAAGGGAACAAACTGTAGTACTTGACAGCATAATACCCATAATCCCTCTGACCAAAAGTAGTGAGTGTCTTTACTTGCTTCAATTTTTTCTGCGCTTTGGATCGTGTGGCTCTTGAAAAGGAGTTTACAGGATCAATATCATGGTAGGGATGATGCTGGGTTGTAAGTGAGTAATTGAGTGTATGTAAATTAGAATTTTTTTGGCGTACACATCATCATCATCATCATACCATATCCGCTCCCTATGGAATATTAAATCCACAAACTGCCTCCAGGCCAAGCGATCGGCCGCCAGCTCCCGTGCATCCTCTCAAGTCAAGTCCACGTCTCGCAGCTCTGTGGCAAACTGCCGACGAATGTCAACAGTGGACGACCAGGACGCCGAGAACCTGATGCCTTGTAAAATAGGCAAGCATGGTTAACGCTCTTGAGAGGCATACGTAGTATATGGCCTAGCCAGCCGAAACGCCTTTGCCGGATGACAGTAGATACCAAGGGTTGCTGTGTCTGTTGCCTCACCTCTGTATTCCTTACAAAGCGTACATGACAGAAAACGGCAAAGTTCAGAAAGAACTGGGAGTGCGGCTTGGAGTAGCGGGCGCCGCATTCAATAGTATGAAATCTGTCTGGAGATCGGATGTTTACTCGGTTAAAACAAAATACCGCCTTCATAACTCCTGCATAACACCTGTTCTCCTCTATGGCTGCGAATCGTGGCACCTAACCAGGGCCCAAGATAGCAGACTTCTAAGTTTGGCGCACACACACTCATATATCCCTACACATACAAAATACACTTAATTGGTTCAATTTTATGTTTATCTGTTTATTATGTTATATATTGTAACTGTATGTGTCCAAAATCAAATCAAAATTCAATAAAATGTCTATCATTCTTACACGAGTACCTTTAGCTGATTTTTCAATCTTC
>JAGVSP010005422.1:0-17667 GCA_022494985.1 Micrasema minimum
AGAAACCTTTTTGATTGCAAGTGAGATTCTTACCGAATTATATCACCTATTAAGAAACGCCTGAAGATGACTCTTCAATTTGTTATGCTTATAACTTTTACCACTTATAAGCATAACAAATTGAAGATATACGGCGGTTAAATGAAAACTGATTTCAAAGTAGAAGTACTCAAACTAAGGACTTGATTAGTTTTCTTTTTGAATTCCTCTAGATTAGATTTCTGGGCTGTTTTGGTTTTATAAGACACACAAGTAATTTTGAAAAAATGTATTAAATTAAGCTAAGTAACGCTAACTTATTATTACTTGTCTCCTGCGCTTTAATATTCAGAACCTCTTTCCCAACACTTCCACCACACACGTACCAAAATACAACATAAATATTTCAAATACTTTTCCTCACTCTTGATGTCGTCTGAAATTTACTTTTTACATTGTGTTGTGCACTTAATTGGTGCTATGTTTTGTATATTGCCTTGAAAGATTACTGTTAATTTATTATACACACCTCTGTGTGCATAACATTAAAATATAAATTAAATAAAAATATGTATATACCGATATACCTGCCTAATAATTTTCCTACTTGCTTGAAAACGCTATCTATTAGTTTTCATTAGTAAAATCGTTACCTTCAACATTTATTACACAATTAATCCTTCATACCCAAAGGTGAGTTGCATATCTCTTTCAAAGTTATTTACAGATAATGGAAATAATTTTGTTGGAGAGAGGAAAGAGGATCCTCCCGGTGTTACGATCAGGGAGGCTTTCTATCCTTACTTAGTGCTATTTACCTTTTAGTAGTCAAAACACCCTTTCGTGATGAATTGTCTATTTTTCTGAGATCCTATCAATCGAGCTCCACCATTAATTATTCACTGGATGTAACATGATGTTTTATATTTACTATTTATATTTACTAAAAAAATAACATTAATATTTTTTTACATAAAATAACGCCTCCTAGCATAGTGTAAGCGCTTTTGGCTAACCGTGCATGAGGTCGCGGGTTCGATTCCCGTAGAGGGTCAACATGAAATATTTACTAACATGTGATTTTACCTTGGACTGGTACGTCCAAGGTAAAATGGTGGTGGAAACGTAAGACTGATCATCTTACCTTCGTGTAATTAAATGATTACAAATCGAGATACGCTGCATTTGGTGTACCAATGCAGTGCCCTATGCATCATTGGGTGGAATGAGGAAAATTAGTTGTAGTAGTTTTATTCATACATTAATAAAATTAAGTCCTTAGAAATATGTATATGTATAAATATATTTTTTTTTTATAAAGCATTACCTTCCATCTATAATAATTTTTCCATGGAATACGATTTCACCAAAAATGTGTCAAATTAATTCATAGTTTCCCTATTCTAAAACATGCATACTGACATATCTTATAAAAAAAATGTTTAGCCATCGTCTAAAGTTTAAAGTATTACATTTGTTCGTCTACCAGTTTCAGAACAACCATCCCACCCGGAATGAAATATGTTTTAATATTAATTCGGCTGTAGGCAGGTGGCGTATTTTTTATTTCAACCTTTCCCCATTTGTCAAATATAGTTTTCCGAGAGAAATATTTCGTCTCTGGTATTCATTTTCCTTTCCACTTTTCCCGTTACTTTTCACCTTCTTGGGTTTTCTGCCTTTATTAAAATTCTTTTGGTATTTACCGCTGTGTATTTTTAGATATTATATGACATCTTATTTACGATGTTGCACGATTTAATTTGTTTTGAACAAAGGTAACTTAAACTATGTACACGTTTATTTAAAGCAATGATTGAGAAATTGATCACGAGATGTTCTGGAGTGTGTCGGAAGCGGTTGGCGGCAACGGGAGCCCAAGGGAAAGTGAAGTCTCTAGCTAGGCGCCTACCGGCGCCAACGTTAGGTTCCTAGTTTCCGGTTATCGAGATATGGGGTTGCCATAGGATGATGGGCGAAATGGGTAATGTTGTAGTACATCAAGTGGCCACTTAACCCAGCCAACGACAGGTCATAAGCCCTGTAAACGCCAGATAACCCACATTCGTCTCCAGAGTTTCTCTGTCTCTGTTGAGATATCAATAATATCTTATTATTATTGGGTGGGTGTTCCTATATTATTTCTTCTATATAAAATATCAATAATTATTATATAAGTTTAATTTTAAAAGTCTCACTACACATTTGAATACAGATTAATTTGTATGTCGTTTTGTTGCAGGTAACTACGAAATTTCACTTTAATGGCACATACAGAGTTTCGTAGGAAATATTACATCTGTGGTAAGTTTTCTGAAAAATATTCTCTGAAATAAGCTCGTTATTCTTCCCAAATGTAATTACATGTCTAACAAATCAAGATAGACTCGAATGAAGGACTCACAATAAGTATGAAACGTATTGTGTAGGGAAAATGGAGTACGCTACTTATTTATTATAAAAAGAAATATATTATCTATATGAATTGCCCAGTAACATATTTTTTTAAAAAGAATACCGTTGATATCGCATTTGTTTAATAAGATGGTTTGTTTTACAAAATTGTAATTTATGAAGAATTTTCCATGGTAAAGAAATTACTTACTACCTAACTAACCATCACGCCATTTCCCCGAAGAGGTAGGCAGAGACGATAGAACGCCACACCACTCTGTCCTGGCATACTTCTCTTGCTTCCTCCACACTCATACATCTTCTCATGCACGCACGTCGATAATTCCGACTTCTTACATGCCCACTTTCAAGCACTTGTTTTACTTGATCATGCCATGTCTTTCTCGGCCTTCCTCGACTTCTACAACCAGGCACAGTCGCATCATATATTTTTTTAGCCGTTCTTTCATCATCCATTCGCTCTACATGACCGAACCAACGTAAAAGACCTTTCTTAATTTTGTCGATAATGCTTGTCTCAGTCTTGAATTCTGCTCTAATTTCAACATTAGTACACCTATCATACATAGTTTTACCACACATTCGCCTGAGAGATCGCATTTCAACTGCATTCAATCTACTCCGTACTTCGCTTCCATACATAAGGGTTGGTACTAGAACTCTATTATTACACATTTTAATAACCAAATTTAAGTTTTCCAATGTATTTTTTGTATTTCAAAATGGTTAAAACCGCGAGGACTTTTAAAAATCTGTACGATCAAGACAATATTTTTTTTATAAATTTGCCTATTTTATAGAATAAGTCTCTCCCACTCGATATATTTCTAAAAACACAATGCCATTTTCTATTCTATTGCTATTGGTTTTCCTTGTATGATATATTTACTGCAACCCTTTTATGCCCTTTCATATATTTCTCGCTGCACTCAAAATACACTGTTCAATTATTGGCGTTACTATGTATGAACGAAAATTGAATTTTATGAATACTTCAACAACAATAGATAGTTTAAAAATACTTTCGAGTCTAGTCGCTTTGTTTCCTTATGCTTTCTTCTTCTTGTGACTATAATAAAGAACGACGATATAAGCTTATGGGCTGTCTGTCTTGGTTGAGTGGAACCAAGAGTTTTTTTTTTGCTTTTACTGCAGTTTAGGTCCTGCACGTAAGTATTATAGCTACGAATTTTGACATGTTATCTTAAGCCCACTAAATACGGGAAAGTTTACTACACAGTTTCCTGTGCAGTCTGAAAACTGTCCCGTATAAAGCTAAAACTGTGTGCTAGTGTCAGATTCTCACTGTGCGCTAATTCCACACATTTTTTCACACAGTTTCGGCGCGCGCATCACTCGCGGCGATTACGACAGTATAATACGTATAATATTCAATAGTATCGGTAATATTACAAATAAACTTTGATAAACTTTTACTATGGCAAATATGAATAAAATGTAAAAATAATATGAACTAGATCAAAATTCAAAATATCGAATAACGACTATTCGAGAGATGAGTAATATTGCCAAATTGTAAAATCGGTAGAAGTTTCTAAAGTTATTAATAATATGTTGAATTTCTATCTGCGCTTATAATTGCATAAAATAAATGATTTAAAATTAAACTGACTCCAAAATCGGTTGTACATTTTCAGTAGTTTCGATAAATCTCCACAAAATCCGATAGATCTGCAAAAAATCGATAAGATAGGCGACGATAGAGATTATTAGTATGGCAATATTTATGGCAGTCCGACTGTGTATTCTATGGTCCGACTGTCGCGTTCTGCGCATGCCTACAGACAGTAAACTGTGCCGTGTACAGGTAAAATTCACACCGCGCCGTTTTTATTGGTCAGAAAACGGTACAAGAAACTGTGTAGTTTTCTGAACAAGAAACTGCACAGTAGACTGTCCCGGATAAAGTGGGCTTTACTGTTTCTCGGTCTTCGCCATAATGATTAGGTGACACAACGCAATCGGTTCGTGTCTTTTAAAAGATATTCTCTAAACTAGTATAATCTTCTTAAAATCAAATATTCACTATGGATCCTTTAAGTGAATATAAAATATACAGCTACATCAAAATATAATCCTCTATTTATTAGGGTTAATATAACGTTAATTGGGAAATATAAGTTATAGCTCTAGGACGAGACTATAATGAAACCATTTAATGGCATCTTATAGTCTTGGTACAACACTGTACGCATTTTGCGGACTTTAATGAGTCCATGAAGTCGCAGGAAATCTCATTTCAGTTGCTTTGTAGATCTACTGTATATATTCGAAACACTTAACGTCAGAGGGAGTAATTCCTTCAACAATACGTCTTTGTTTATTTCCTGTTTAAAGCGTTCATCCCCTCACTAATAGGCCTGAAATGCACAGGGATCACTAAGAACAATTTAGCTAGGCAAAATAAAAAATTGAGTTTCCCATCAAAATGTGTAGATTATAGTATTATTGTACGTTATTATTAGAATACTTCCTTTCTTTTCATTATACAAACCTATTGGTGCATAAGGCAATCCATTGGAACACAAACCTCAGTGTTATTTGATTATTATTTAAAGCCAACGTGATGATAAGTTTTGAAAAGGTATAAGGTTAAGATTTTATATTTTATACAATTTATACGACTTTTATTCGATTATTATGTCGTATTTCAACTACTAATACTACTTTCCTGCATAGGGCACTGCATTGGTACGCAAAATTCAGTGTATCTTATTAATTTTTATTACACTTCAGTATTTCTACAGTAAAATTTTATATATCCAATCAAAATTGTTGTTTTACACATTTTTTTAAGAAGTTATTCATTTCATTAATATTTTATCGTATCAATGAAAATGAGTTTTTTTTAGTTTAAAGCACTTTTTGTAGATAGGTATTACATATTTATATTTGTCTGGCTAGATTTTTTTCTATATCCACTGTGCAGAGAAGCATGGAGACGAGAAGAGGCAAGAAGACGCGCGGAGAGGCGCGCAGAGACGCGGCTCGGCTCGGAAGGGATGTGTTTAATCCAGTGTGAATTTGTGCTAACGCGAATCATAAATTCTCTATTCATATATTGAATTGTCTGCTGATATCGTGAAAAATAGCTGTGACGTTTTGCACTGTCGGAAAATGTTACATGTTTACACATTTTTGAGGCATGAGTAAAATAAGAAATTGTTTCATAACCTTCCTGCTGGTCTTTATACAATAAATGGAAACATTAAAACAAAAGAACTTAATAAATACGCAGTCATATTTGTATATTATTTATATAAACATTTATTTGTACCCCATTATTAATTGAAGTTCTTACGAGAATATCAAGCTTATATTAAGTAATGATCCCTGAATTGAGTTCCCACTCCGCCACCACTCAATTCTTATTTTTATGAACTAACTGTTTAAGTTTTATTGAAAATAGTTTTAACAAATTCAAGTTTACGCAAACACCAAATTTAATGCTTTCGAAAAACTAATCAACAATAACAACAAACAAAAATCTTTTAAATATACTCAATTAAATATACGTAATGAAATATTATCGGACTTGACTGAAAAAAAAACTGCAAAATATAAATCTACGTGTATAATATTTTAAAATTTTGAGAGAATGTTCAAGAAATACATACCGAAATTATTACACCATACCTTCGAACAAGAATTTCAGAGAAGTGACATTCCATACTTGAATAATTCTAATGTGTCTGAGGTGTCTAGTTACCCACTACGTCACTCACTACGTCATCACTAGACATCTGGAGTCTTCAGACGGTGGTATTTGATAATATGTGGTGTTATAAAACTAATCCTAGAAAGCGTATATTTTTAGAAAATTTGTTCGGAAACTCCCCTCTAGTGAATTCTTGTTCGAAGCAACATTCTGTAATATTGTCACAAAGTTGAACTCAACTACTTCAAAAGCTCATTTACCAGTCGTAAATTCCCAGGAATGAGATTAAACTTCAACTCGACTTAGAAAAAACATTTCCTAGCTCATCTTCCACGTGAGACCCTTCTCCTAGCAACCCCCTATCCTATTACTCCTCAAGGGTCCTGCCCCCCGGGGGAGTTATCATTTCACAAGTCTGGAGAGCTCTTGATGGCCAGGAAGTCCCATCGGCAAACCGGAAGTACGGTTCAGGAGGATGCGCCTAGTTCCTGTGTCCGAGTTGAATGTTAATGCCGATGTCTAATTAAATAATCCAGATTTACTCTTTGCGTTTGTAGAGTGAAATTAAGCACGGGTTTTGCCAGTGAGGTAGAAAAGGTTCAAATAAAAAAGGTTTGTTGACAGTAAAATACACGAGTACCTAAGTAAATAATTGAAATTAATCTCAACGCGATTGCACATTGCGATTAGATGGTGATTTATATCTTAGCTACGAACTTTTTTGGATTTTTGTTATTATTATGCCCGTAATTAATTTTTAAAATATCGTAATTGCGATTTCCCGCGAAAACAGGTCATTAACATGACATGGTAGGATGCGTCTGTTAATTTCAAGACGTCTATTAATTTTTGTTTTGATAATATATAAAAAAAGGACATAGCCACTTCTCTGGTTCTACACATCAGCTACTCGTATTTATTCAGCACGACCCTTTTTGTGCGCTTAGGAGACAGGTGCTTTCAAAGCATCCGTTTGCGGACAATCCGTTTTTATAAGCTTCGTTTTTAAATATTTTTTTTTAATTTTCACAGAAAATTTTCAAATATTCATTACTATTCACCCAAAAAAAATACAGAAGTAAAAAATATAGGACATTTCAATATGATCGTGTAACCGTTAACAATAGTTGGTAAAAACAATAATATTCAATTTGTACAAAATAATGTGGCTTTCTAAAAAGAGTGTATTCAGATTAATAAAATAATACAGTTCACAATACTATGTATATTTTTTTTTAACGTATGGTGATATTTTGATTCTTTTAACTAATGATAACTTAAATCTACTTTGACAACAAATATTAAATTATCTAGTATCAATATTTTGAGTGGATAGAAAATTTCCTTTTCAGGAATGGTGTAAAATTTTTAGGTTATATTTGAGGCCTTCACTTTTACATTATTCTAGTTTTTAGATTCCTTAATGATTCGGATCTTATTATAAACATCGCCCAAATCTTATTTGGCTTTACTTTCCTTACATTTTGTAAAAATCTTATCAAAAATGTTTTTAGTTATTGTTTTCTTCATAATATCAGATAGATGTACCGGTACCATTCAAGAAAATAGATCGATATCAGTCTGTGTTAAGGCATAATTACTGAGAAAAACGTAAAATATAAACAAGTCATGTATTATGCAGGTATTTGTGTGAGTGTGTGGGTCCCATTGTTTTAGTAGTCAAAGGATAAAGGTGCGACGGCAGAGCCCCTATTGTCCTTTACCTCTTTGTGTTACCACTGCAGCCAGAAAGGGCATCCAGGATATCAACCCTAAATAGATACAGTGCATTAACTTATTGAATTTCTGAGTTTGGGCTTGGATCAACTCTTAACAGGACGTTACCATAGCAAAGCCTCTGGTTTGTAATGCTATAATGTGCAGAAAATGTTATTTTTTTAATGTTGATATTGTTTCATACTTCAAATATGGTTAAATAATTCGATTGAAATGTAAATAAATGTTCAAGCAACGCTACGAGAAAGTTGAAGGCTCTTGAAAATGTACAAAAAAATGTTTGTAACGTTTGGTCGTTACATTCTGAAACTTAAATTTAATAGTGATTTTTTAAATAAAAAATTGCCTCATATTTTACATTAATAACAAAATAAAATATTTATTTATTTGTTAAAATGCACGAATACAAAGTGAGTGCTTCAAGTATTAGTTTTTTTTTTAAATACATAAGTGTCTGAGTGATATTTTGTAACTTTTTGACAGTTAAAATTATGCTCTAAATTTATATAATTCTTCAACATTTCCTTTCCACTCATCATAGCAGTGCAAGTGACAGTCTTTATAGAGTAAACATCATCCACTGGAATTATCGATCCTTTTTTAATCTGGTTGGCTGCATTATTAGAGCATGCATCCTTCCGCAGAATAAACTCGGAGGTTTAAGGAAACACCCTTCACTGAGTGAGGGTGTACGGTGGTGAGGGGATGAAAAGGAGAGGGAGGGAAAGGGGGAAGGAAGAATGACGTAGGGAGTACTTATCCCTTGAATCGGTAGTAATAGGGACCATTCTGCTCCGGTAGCCTGCACTAATAAATTATCCTCATGTCTTAGGCCTGATGTAAAAAAGAAGTAAATAAGAATATACGAAGAAATGTAATTGTATTGAGGCAATAGGTAATTCAATACTATTTTCTTTACAAAATAAAAACGCTGTCGATGAAGGCAGAGAAAGACATGGCATGATCAAGTAAAACAAATGCAAGCAAGTGCTTATGTGAAAAATCTGAATAAGGAGGAAGCAAAGGAAGCGTGCAGTTTTTTAAAATAATGTTGTTTTTTACAGCACAAATTCATAATTTAAAACGAATTTGGACTTCTTAAAAACAATTTTGAGTCAATGTGGGCACTAAATAAAATCTTAGGCGATAAAGAACGACTAAGATACAGAGGCTTCAAGTGTTAAACCGTCAGGAAGAGTTACGAGCATAGATTTTTTAAAAAATAAAATTTTAAATTTATATTTTGAAATTTATGTTAGAAGCTATATTAAATTTATGTTGTTTATGTAGTTATTCATTCTTGTACCCTTGATAAAGAGACACGTGTTGCCTCGAAACCGGTCGGGAGTTAGATTAATAAAAAGTAGTTAAAAACAACGTTTTTTCATTTAAATAGTTCATTTATATTTTTTTAATTTTTAAATTTACTGAGTATTTTAGTTATTTATGTGCACCTTTGAGGCTTGTATTCACCACCAACGCAACGGTTTCGGAATTAACAAAAAAAAAATACATTACTTATATCTGTAATTTGAAATCAAATTGGAGTAGTTATTATTTTTTAACCCCTAAAACAGTTCAAAAAAGAAAACGAAACTGGAATAGACGCCGGGAAAAAATCCTAACATATTTTCAATTTGATGGAACAAGCCGGAAAATAACGAGTAAAAGTTTAGGAAGAATGAAACACGAATAAATTTGTGTTTTCCGTCATCTTTATTTTATATATTTGAATTGTGTGACATATTTGGCCGAGTGTTGTTCTTGGGAAGTATCGAAAAAGTTTTAAATGAGAGTTGGGAAAGTGTAAGTAGATTTTCAGAGCCCCCTTGAAGCTTCTCTCATATTTTCTGTCTATGGTGATAAAGATGTCACAAACAGAAAGCCGCGTGTCGGTCGATCGGTTTAGAAACTAAATTGATACAAAATAACTTCTTCCTACACGAATATTTTATAGTGAAGTGATGTAGATCAATTTTACGTCCCTTTATTTTAAAATAAATTAGATTGAAATTTAAATTATCATATTTATTGTATTTTATTCATTTAAATTTTAAAGAATGACGATGGTTCGGTCATGTAGAACGAATGGGTGATGAAAGAACGGCTAAAAGAGTCGATGATGCGAGTGTGCATGTAGACCGAGAAAGACATGGCATGATCAAGTAAAACAAGTGCTTAAAGTCGGCATGTGAGAAGTCGGCATTATCGACGTGCGTGCTTGAGAAGATGTATGGATGTGGAGGAAGCAAGAGAATTATACCAGGACAGAGTATACAACATACGCTTAGATTTTTAATAGATTTTTTTTCTAACGTCAACAAGGCTTTTACATAATATTACACACATAAATTATACAGTAGTTTTAATAACAGAGTAACAAGAATATAAATAATGTATATTTTCTTCTGATTTGGTATTATTGAGATATAGGAAATATTAAATATGAATTTTTTAAATGGTGACATACGGTGCGGCGGTTATTTCTTTTTAGATAATCTGTATAATATCAATTTGTAATTTAATTTTTTTTTTTACCTACTTGTTTTTGAATTTTAGAGATAATGTTTTTCTGGGTTACTATGCCGCGTTTGTGGGATTTGTTTTGCCAACGTTTCGGAGCACATTGCATTGTCCATCTTATGGGTTGATGTATTTCTAGTGAAGCGAGCTTTTGACTTTTCAAAAAAATTATTTATCTACATAAATATACATGAAGTGACGAAAATCGTAGTACAACCTGGAAACTGGTGAATCTATATCATATTTGGAGTCGAATGTGTAACTGATCTTGAATCTGAGCTTGAAAAAAAATTTTTTTTTTCTTCTCATAAAGCTTTCATTAGTACCGCAGATTAAGTAAAATTGCACAAATTTTTATTAAAATGCGGTTTTTTTAATTTTTGTTTTCTATATGGATAGTATAAATTTGACTAAATACATGATATTTGATAATAATTTGCAAAATTTCGTACTGAATTTTCTCGAAAACTATGGGTCAAATAAAAAAAAATTATTCTACAAAATCGACTCCGAATATGATGTAGATAAACTAGTGTCCCGCTTATATATCGAGTTTTGTTACCCGGTGTATTGTGATTATAAATTTCATTAAGTTTTAATGTTCAAAATCATATCTCTTAATACATTATTATTGTTGATATTTGTCCCGTCTAGCTTTACTTTCTATACATATTATATTAAAATGATCCGCTGTATCGACCCCGCGCCCGCGGTTAAGCACCATTCTAACTTGTTGATACAAAAACTTTCAACCTAAAAATACGCGTAGGTAGCGTCCCTTGTTCCTCGGGAAATTTCGGAAGATTCCGAAGCCACCCCATTAGGAAAACGAGAACATTTCCCCCATTCTCTAGTGTCAGTACCACGCTCGCTCTCACGCGGCGCGCACGCCCGGACGGGGGACCTACGAACCTTTGCCCGGGTTTTCGATATAAAATGACGAAACGTCAAAAATTTGCCGCCAATAAAAAAAAATAAAATTAATGTAAAAAATAATGATAGTATCAAAGTGAAGTGCGCCTGATGTTCATTAAAATATGAAAAATACAGTGTACATGTTGCGTTGTGGTTGGTATTTTAATCAAATGCGAATTTCGAAGATTAATCAAATAAATAACGGAAATTGATCGTTCAAGTTGGGTAAAAGTTTGTTTGGAATTTTCCGAATCCTGTGGTGATTATTTGGGTAATTGTGAGTTCTGGTGCGTTTTCAGTGTGTTAATTTGGAACGTGCTTTCGTTAATTCGACCCTTTTGTACCTTTGGAATTAGTAAGGTAAGCACTGAACGTTAGGACGATTTCATTAAATTTTACGTTTTTTTTAATACTTTCATTACGGACCTCTTAATATTTTATAAGTACACCATGAATATTGAACATTTTGTATAAAAAAATCACAATAAAATTAATGTTTATTGCTTTTAAAAAACTCATCTTGCTGAAATAAATACAAGTCAATCATCAATACTAATATCATAAATGTTTTGTATGCATACAATATGCGTTTAAACTTTTTTATTTGTTTTTTGATTGACTGTCAGCTGTTATCGTGCGTTGAATAACACGATATTAATAAACAAGCAAAATAAAATGATAACATAAACAGTGTTAATAAAAAATACCGTTATTAATAAATATAATAGAGGTATACTGAGTAACGCTGAACACATTTTTTTTCGTATATACGAATAAGTACTTCGTAGATCTTCTGTAGAATGTGCGTAGACCTCGGTATGACGTCATTTGACGTTTATTCAGATTTGAGAAGGTTCCACATTTAAAAAGGTTTATAAGCTTCACGTCTCTTGTAACTTTCGTACTATAGTTCATATTCCCAAATTAATAACTTCACATAATATAATCTATAAGCCTTTTTAATTGCCTCTCAGATTGTTAGCGATAATTTATTTACTAGTGATAGATTTTAAATGGGTTACTAACACCTATTTGTCTTCTAATCACATATCCAGATTTGAACTAGTGATCGTAATCTGCTGTCTAGAGCCACAGAACCAAAGAGCGCGTTTGAGATGAAATAAATCCACACAAGGCAATTTACATTAGAATTGTGTATGTATTCAATTAATTGAACAAGTTAATATCGGAATAGCAACAGATTTCACTAATTGCCTTCGTCATTAGGGAAGAACTGTTACATACACTTGGAAACTACCGTAGGTACCAGATGATATCTCTAGTAGGTGCACGTATTTTACAATACTGGCATGTATATTTTGTATACATACAAATTGCCTATATAGTATTGTCAGAATATCTTCAAAAGAGATTAACTCTTATATCAATAGTTTTGTAATTTACTGTTTTGGATTAAACATATTTTTTAAATTAACTAATACGTATCTGTGACATTTCAAGTGTCATCTTAACAATTTATTTCAAATCTTGGCGTGGGGAAGGTTATGGAAAGATTATGGGACCAAGGAAAGTATGAGGGTAGCTTGGTATTGGATTTTGTTGCTATCTAAACTTGACCTGATGAGTTTTCGTCTCAATACTTGTGGTTTTGACAGGACACATATCTAGCTATAAAATCTGTTAAGACATTCGACTAAAAATATTATAAATCTGACTTATCTTAATGAATACGTAAACGTAATAATGTTCATATTATGTGATAATGTCATTTTTAATTCTTCTTTCGTTTTTCGATTTTTATTTAATCACTAATCGTGTTTTAATTTGACGTTCGACATTATAAGCGTTTTGAAAATGATAGTTCTAAACTACAACTATATTTTTTATTTTATTTTGATTACATGAAGTTGGCTAAACCGTAGCCAGACCGTAACTCACCACCTGGCGCCTATATGTACTCTTAAGTATATCTAAAGATATTCTTAATATTTTTTAAATTAATTTTTCATACGGAAAGCTTAGTAAACACATAAAGTAAGCTTCTAAGTTTAAGATTCTCCTTAAAAAAATAAATATTTTATTTTCAAATAAGTTAATAAATAATAGAATGGATAAAAATACGCTTTAATGTTTTGTACATTGTGAAGCGCTACGAATCGAAACATCAAAGTGACATATGCTCGTTACGTCATTATCATTTCGGGATCGATCGCGACGAATCGGAATCTAGTAAGTACATTTGTTGAGTTTTTATTGTCTTTTTGTAATATTGATAGTAATTATGATTGTAATAGTTACAATGAAACTCTATTTTTATCATAAGTAAGGTGAAACAGGACTTGTGGATTTATTTATTAAGAACCTACAATGTTTTTATTGATCAAACATCGCGAGAATAAATAAGGTTTAAATTCAGATTTATATTTAAATATAATTCTTAGTTTTTAATATTTTTTTTATTGAATGCGCCGTACTAGAATGAAAGAATTAAAATGGAATTGATTAAAACAGTGTTTATATCAAAGACCTGGTACGTGATTTACATATAATAGATGAAAAATAATTTATACAATAATAAATATGTTTTTCTTTCATAACGGAGTATTTGGTCTATTCCTATGATTATTGGTAGTTTTATGACGAAAGTTCGTTTTCTGAATTCCGATGAAAGTGCGGTATTAGATATCGTCATAAAATTTTACGGGCATACTGCACAGTTTTATGATGTTATATGTATATGTGTATATCCAGGACTTATTCTGATGTGACATTTTATATATAACACCTGGTTTTCTGATTTCTGAATTGCGAATGTTTTATCGAGATGAGCAACATATTTTATTCAGAATAAATTCCCCGACACATGTTTGTTTAGTGTAGGTAGTTCGTTAATAACGGAACAAAAATGACACTGCTATAAAACTTAGAGGAAAATTGATTGCATAATATACATGGATTATTTTACTATAATTTTCTAGCATTTTGAACATTTTCCACATAATTATTATATTTATATTAAAACATTTCGGATTTAGATTACCCACTTCTAATGCATGCTCTGCTTAATTATTTGTAAAATGTAAATATTATACCAGTTGTGCGAATATCTTACTGTATTAATCAAATCATCATCATACCATATCCGCTCCCTATGTGGAGCATATGGAATCCACAAACTGCCTCCAAGCCAAGCGATCGGCTGCCAGCTCCCGTGCATCCTCCCATTAATCAAAACAAAACAAAATAATAATTGAATAAATATTCAAACTCAAAAGATTTAAAATTGAATAACGTTCCTATTTTATCCTGATTTTTAATCATAAAGTACGCTGCAACTTTAAAACAAAATAGTCTAATTCTAGTGTAAATTTATTTTCAAAATCGATTGATCTTGGATATAATTAAACCAGAGGTTATAAACTGTGAACTACGAGTATATGGTATCATTTGGTATTTTCATTATTTTTTCAATTGGTTTTGTAAGAAAACGACGTTGTTAAAAACGTATATAGAATAGGCCCTTACCAAATTGTATCATGAAACGGCAGAACAATCTAATGATTCCTCGGAACCTCTGGGAATTATAAGATAAGCATTCTTCATAGTATAACCTGCAGCACAGGAAACGTGCTTTTATCGAATTTCAAATTGGACTTAATGGAAAATAACGCTAGCTAATGGAACTGTGGACAACGGAGTGTAACAGGAATATTATGTTAATATTCAGAAACAAAATGTTTGTTTTAGGGAAGGATTTCAGTATGTGATTATGTTAAATTAATTTTGCAAGAGTTCGTTTGAAAAATAAATGGACCAAGATATTATAGTACTATGTAAAAAAATCTAAAAACATTTCCGCTTGTATTTATTTTTATTACAAGGCCGGAAAGTTTCGCTAAAGATTATAACAACTTGACTTAGTACATCTATGGAAAAAATATCTCACAGGGAATAGAATGCCAACCATTAATTTAGTTTCAGATTAAGACAGTTTCACATATTGCCCACAGAAGATGGCGTAAAGTAATTTAAAATGTTGTTACTGAGTACTCATTTCTGTAAGTAAATTTATTTGTACGTGTTGCAAAAATTCAATTTCATATACTTAGATACATATAAATGTATATTATGTTTATAATAAAGAGATTCGGATCAGCTTGGTAGATACAATACGATAATTATTATCTTATTTTGACATATTTTCGTAAAAAAAACTAAAGGAACCTAAGTATTTTTACCCTAATATAAAATTTTATTGTTTGCAAAAATAATATTTTCGGGATTTCCACAAACTTAATCTTTTTCACATGAGGACTCCCAGATTTTATTCAATAGAACCTTTATTACCTACGAGCTAGAATAGTCGAATCATCAATTCCTTATTACAAGGATTAGGAATTCAAATAATGATTTGTCATAATACGTAATCTACCAATGAATTGATTGAAATTGGTGTGTATTATATAATAAACGATGATAAATTGATTTCTCCCGTTACGTTGTAAGCGTTATACAACATAAAATAGTTTACGCGTGTAATGTTTATTCCCGTTAAATTTTCCTGGAAAATACAATTATTTAATGTTTTTAAAAAAATAATGTTATGTTTTATATTTAAATTTAAGTTAATATAATATATTTATTTATACTACAATTTTATTCAACAACAACAAGTTCGTGCTGTAACAGTTTATATTGAAATTTAATAAATATTTTGATATCTTTTTTATGACGTGATTAAAATTATTATTTTGCCTTTGAAAAAAAATAAATCATAAATGCGATCAAAAACGCTTGTTTCGTGTTTTCCAGTATTAAGTACTCTGTTATACTAATTACGTTATTTTTTTTCTTTCAATTTTCTATCTTCGTTATTTTTTTTCTTTCAATTTTCTATCTTCGTTATTTTTTGTAACTTGCTATTTAGAATCACCAAGATAAAAATGATAATGTCCCATTTCAATATAAATTGTGTATATTTAATCCCGGCAAATATATCACAGTTGTCAAAAAACCTATTACCTATTAAAATAAATATTTTTAAAACTATTTATTGATGTTTCAAAGCATTTCGTTTAAAATGATGTAAAAAATTTTCTTTAGGCTTTCCGACTAAATGTATCTTTATAATTAGTGTAATGCTTAAAGTAGCTACAATACAGTACCTAATATCTTCGATCGATTATTCAGTTAAGGAATAACTAAATCAGCCTAACTTGTAAATAACTGTATTCAAACTACCGATTTTCACGAACGAACTATCTTTAGATATGTGTAATTGAGTCAGAAATATATCTGCCTTGATTAGAATATGTTTTTATAATTGTTATACTGCAAAAATATTAAATTAATTGTATTAGCAAAATTTCTTTAAAAAATTAATTAAGTAATTTCCATAAGAGCTTTAAGCCATCGCATCGGTACTCTATACTTAGTTATATTTTCATGAAAAATGTAATCCTAGGATACCAAAATGAAAATTCTTCATGAAGTTGTTATTATCTTTGCAAAATAACATACTTCCGTACTTTTTGGATATTCAATCATGCATATTTGCGTCATAAGTCTTTGAAGCTCTTTGCGAAAATATTCCGAGTATTTCCACCAAATTGCTCGCTTTTATCTCTCGGTTAGCTTAGATTTCTTTCAGCCGCTATCAGAATTACGGGGAGGAATTTCTTTTGAATACTTTCCAAATTTGTTACACCATCCCCCGGGAGATTTACACCAGTTGGGAAAAATGAAAACACAAATCACAAGGGGATTTATGTAAACAGGGGGTTCGCTACATCTCGGTCCAATTCGGATGGGATGATGAAAGAGGTCAGAAGGTAAATGGTAACAATTTGATGTTTGTGGTTATCAAATGCGTAAAGTACTACAGATGAACAGTTCCTGGAATTCAAACAAAGTGGAAAGTTCTACAATGTTTGAAACAGTTTCCTTCAGAATATTAACAATAGTTCGGATTGATAAGTTAAATTTTTCGTACCTTTTCTTTCTATTGAAAATTCTTTTTTATCTACAATTTAATGATAAATGAATATAATGAATAGTTTTATCTCACCAACTCTTGTTTATCAGAATAAGGTTAAAAGTTATTCCGTCTCATTTCGGCAGATATTATTTAATTATTATTATTTACTACTACCAACTACACTACTTCCCCTAATCGGCACCCAATGGTGCAATAGGGCACTGCATTGCTACACCAAGTGCTTACATAAAAACTAAATAGATGTAAACATAAGTAAATCCGCAAGTTATTTACTAGTATTCAAGATAGCCAAAAAAAATATACATAGGCAATAAAAGTATCGTAAAACAAAAAACTTATTTTTAGACCGTGAATTTTTCCCACCACAACCCCGAACCCTAAAAACTGGTATGTCTGTGAAGCAAAAAAAAAAAACATTAGAGGATTTTAAAAAAAAATATCATAAAAAACCTTTCATAAC
>JAGVSP010005423.1:0-11617 GCA_022494985.1 Micrasema minimum
TGTGATTCGATGGTGAACAAAGCTAACTATTATTTGCGATGAAAGCCTTTTAATTAGAATTTGTAGTATTAGCTAAGGAATCCTAAATATTTAAGACAATTAAACTTTAGATCAGCTGAAGGCAGACAGCCGCTGAAATCAAGCTGTATACAAATTACTTTAGTGAAAGGGATGAATAATCGAATGCCCAAAGCGCGAACCTTCTTGGCTTTTAGGGATGATAAAATGATTAATGATTTACTCATTCCCAATCCGAAATTTCACACCTCGGAAATTAGCAAGGCAGCATGTTAACATTTTTGTAGATTTGTAAGAAATATGTGTTGAAATGTTGAAATGAGAGCAGAATGCAAGGCTGAGATAAGCATTATCGACAAAATTAAGAAAGGTCTTTTACGTTGGTTCGGTCATGTAGAGCGAATGGATGATGAAAGAACGGCTAAAAAAATATATGATGTGACTGTGCCTGGATGTAGAAGTCGAGAAGGCCGAGAAAGACATGGCATGATCAAGTAAAACAAGTGCTTAAAAGTGGGCATGTAAGAAGTCGTAATAATCGACGTGCGTGCATGAGAAGATGTATGAATGTGGAGGAAGCAAGAGAAGTATGCCAGGACAGAGTAGTGTGGCGTTCTATCCTCTCTGCCTACCCCGTCGGGGAAATGGCGTGATGGTTAGTTAGTTAAGAAATATTTTGAACAGAGTTTTGTGAAAATAAAGTATTAAACTTTTTTTGCAAAATTGAATAATATAAAAGATTATGTTCGCCTCGTGGTGTAAGCAACGCATTGGGCTACCGTGCATGAGGTTATGAGTTAGATTCCCATGAGAGTCAAAATAAAATACTTATTAAAATCAATTTTCGCATTCATATTAAAATTGACTGACGCTGAAGTAAAAGACTGATCATCTTGCCTTCATGTAACAAACGATCAATTTCAATGTACTTGGTGTACCAATGCAGTGCCCTATGCACCCAATACACCATTACGTATAAATAAGCGAAAGGGAATCAATGTTAGTAAAAATGTGCTTGAATATTTTGTGTGTTTTAAACATCGAACATGAATTCACTGGAAGGAGCTTTCCATACAAATTTTCTAAAAATATACGCTTCTTAGGTTTTATTTCATAAAACCACTTATTATCGAATTCCGCCGTCTAAGGACTCCAGCTCTTAGGCCGATACACGAAACGTGTGACATAGATGTCTAGTGATGACGTAGATGCCTATTGATGACGTAGTGAGTGACGTAGTGGGTAACTAGACACTAGACACATCACACGGTAGTATTTTTCAAGTATGGAATGTCACTTATCTGAAATTCTTGTTCGACGGCTTTAAACTTATAAATTTAACCTTTTTTAATTTTATTAATGCTAGGAGCAAAATATTGGTTGAAAATTTCTAAACAAAGGAACGCGAATTAAATGGTCCTACCGGAAAATCCTTTGAAAATTTATCCACGAAGCCGATTAATATTCGGTGCGAATGGTGAAAAAATATTATTTATATTTCAGCGCCATTTTTAATAAATTCAGCTAAAACCGCCACCAATTGGGTAGGGTAGGGATCGGTTGGGTTGGGAGTCCTTTGATGTTAAAATTAGATGTAAAAAATTAGGACAAATATTTATTAAATTATTAAGGAGATCATATTTTTTCTTATCTTAATTAAAAAATACCATTATTTTAGCGTTTTTTGACGTAAGCTTTTATGTAGATATTGGTATATTGTATGGTTTGAAAAACGTAAAAAACAAATAAATTATTCACATTATTAGCTGTAACATTATTAACAATTTCTTGTGTGCAAACATACGATAATTACTAACAATCTATTAAGCGTGTCTCTTGACAGACTGTACAGTTTTCTGAACAAGAAACTGTATAGTTTTTCTGCTTCGTGTAAATATAACATAAATAACTAATATAAAATAAAAAAAACACCTTTTTAGTTAGACCACTTAAAATTTTTTTTTTACTAGGAAAGATTTTTTATTATGTTTTAAATTCTTAATGTAAAATAGCATCAATCTAATTTGCTTTCTTTTTAACGTCTGAAATTAATATTTAAACTTTTACCTTTCAAAAACCAGTAAATTGAAAAATGCCTACTTAAAATCATTTTATGTAAAAATATTTCTTTCATTATTATATACTCGTAAAATCATGATTGCTTACCCCTGCCCTCATTTAAATGTAATAAGTATACCTACGCCATTTGTATATAACATGCTAATTTGTAAAGCCTCTTACCAGTCTGACGATGCTAGCGATAGCGAAACCTGGAATAAACTATTTAAGTGGTCTAACTAAAAAGGTGTTTTATTTATTAAAATGCAATTCCACCAAGAAATGTCAGTAGATAATCTCAACAAAATAACTAATATGTTTGGTACCCATACCCCTACTATCGACAAAAAGTTCTACCGTTTTTGTCATCAACAAAAATACATATATTCGCAACATATATATTTTTTAATATTTCATAGTCTTGGGAGTATATTACAGGTAACCTTTCGTGGGTCTTTATCCTTTTCGGCTTCTTTTTAGCGACAAAATACATATTTGTATTATGCCCACTTGTTATTTTAGCTTACCTTGTAATGTGAAACTCTTTCAATTTGAAAATTTCTAAAGAAATGTAAATAATTATTATCTTATTTTCTTTTCTTCATGCCTTTCAGACATAATATACACGGTGTAGATTAACTCAATGAACAAGCGGGAAACTAGTGAATCTACATCATATTTGGGGTCGATTTTGGAAACTAATGTTAATCCATTTGACCCATTGTTTTCGAGAAAATTGAGAAAGAAGTTGATATTTTTTTCGATGTTTTTTTCTATTTTTCTATTAGATGTCATTTATTTAATCATATTAAAACTATCCATTAAGAAAACAAAATCAAAACCCGCATTTTAATAAGACTTCGTACAATCTTCCTCCAATTTTTCAATCTTCGGTACTGACGAAAGCTTTTACGAAAAAAAAATTTTTTTCTAGGTCATATTTAAGTCATTTTATTACACATTCTACTCCAAATATGATCTAGATTCACCAGTTTTCAGGTTGTACTAAGAGTTTTGTTACACCTGTATATGTCTCTAAATAAGTAGCTATTAAGACTGTACCTACTTGAAGCCAGAGTTAGAAATTTTTTGTGTTTTCAAAAAGAAATTCCGATTTATTAACAGCCACAAAGCTTTGAAATCATTATCACATACAAGGCCTATATTCCGAAGAATGCATGTTTTTTTTTCTTGCCCATGCCCATGTATATTTGTGAAAAATGGAAGCAGTGGTAGTTATAAAATTATGTGAAATTAGGGTGCTAGTTTTTATTTAATTATAGTATTTTTCTGTAAAAAAAACTCAGTTTTTAATGTATAGGGCTATACGAGATTTTTTAGCTTCTGTCGGTACTCTCTTAATATACATACTTTATATCTTTAGTACATGTAATATTTCAAAGAACCCAACACTTCACTCCGACGCGCGCGACGACCGACGTAATGATGTATCAGATTCCTTACAAATTTTCCTACAAAAAGCCTTATCCAATACGTCATGCAGAAAATTACTTACCTTATAAAAAATAAGTGCCTTCACCTTCATAGTGAGTTTGTATTTTATGTTAGCGTAAGCAGTCGGTATTTTATATGATTGTTTTTGTGTATCTTTAGTCTATCGCTTCCCTTGGAGGGAATCACAATAATAATACCAATACTTGTATCATTTTTGCCTAAATAAGTGGCAAGTAAGTAAGCAAGAGAAGTATGCCAGGAGAGAATGGTGTGGCGTTCTGTCCTCTCTGCCTACCCCTACAGAGAAATGACGTGATGATTATCTAGTTAGTTACACCTAATTAAAGAACACATATCTAAAATAAAGTAAAATTAATCTAAAGGGGTTTTCCCATGATCTATGATCACTAGCAATTTTAAAAAATCAGCAGAATTCGATTTTCGAAAAACATGGAAACATTACATAATATCACAACAGAGAACGTAGACTAAAAAGGTATGTATAGGAATATTGATGTCTAAGCGTTTACAGGGCGTTTATGACCTGTTATCGGCTGGATTATCGACCACTTGACGTATTACTTACAACTTCAGAGCTTCTGTGTCCATGTTATCTATTGAGATATCAATTAACTCACATTTACTCTTTTTTATGTGCACAATACCATAATCTTTGCCTTTATTTCAACCTACGAGCGTACGATTTTTTTTTAAAGAACGACTTCACCCGTTTGTATTAGTCTGTAAATAATTGTTTCATTACACAAGGGTTGCCACACAACCCTTCTTCAGATACAGCACAATTACTCATGTCACTAAAATACACAAATGATACATGATTAATTAGGGAAAGTATTCAAGAATTTAATAAGATTTACACCCCTGTCGGAAGAGCTGGTAATGAAGGAAGTTATTTAAAGCTATACACCTACTTAACAAATTACATCGCAACATAGAAAATAAACCTATAATTAACTAACTAACTAACAAACCATCAGGCTATTTCTCCGAAGGGGTAAGCAGAGAGGAAAGAACGCAATACCACTCTGTCCTGGCACACCTATAATCCTATAATTATGTAAGAATCTCACTTGGAATCATAAAGGTTTCTGCTAAAATGCTTAGCAATTTTCTCAATGGATGACAGAGAGTGTTTACATGTGAAGCGTCGCGCCATTTTACTGTATATTGGCAGATATGGATATCAAATACTAGGTGAAATGGGGAATGTTGTAATACATCAAGTGGCCACTTAACCCAGCCAATGACAGGTCATAAGCCTTGTAAACGCCTAGATATCCATATTCCCTTCCAAACTTCTCATCTGTGTTGAGATGTCAAATTGCACCTATAATTCATTATTATAATAATATTCCTTACAATGCGTGAGGTTTTCTGTTGAGATTCCTTAGTGAAACTGCACTTTAATTTTAATACATAGAACTATTTTTTTTACAAATATTATTTTTAACACTATTCGTCTGAGAATGAAGCGATGATTTAAATAGTACTAAGCATTTTCACTTTTTATTAATTTTCTATTTTTTTTTAATAAGTACCTATTATAAATATGTGCGTAAATTTTCACGGTCGTTGATGATTCTATTTGCTTTGTTTTTAGGGATTACCGTGTTACGTTTCACTCTGAAGATGGCGTCTGCAACGGTGGCAGAAACGTCGGAGAAGGCAAAAAACGTAACACACAAAGCAAAGCAAATAGTTCCTTCCTATTATACGTTTTTCAAATAAGAATATTATTATAAACTCTGATTTTATGCGATTACACTGCGAAAGAAACCTAATTTGATTACCTAAGCTAAGCTTGGAAATAGAGGTGGAAAAGGGAAGAGGTATAATTATCCCAGTTCCATTCAAGTGAAAGCCAGAACGTATTTTCTTTAGAAGGCATTTCTTATTTCTTGCCACCTAATTCTCAATTAAACCATTTCTTCCTTTATTTTCTTTGTGCTACGCAATCAATGCTATTAATTTCTACCCTCTCCCTTAATAAAACTATCCTCAAAATAACACGCTCTTGTCGTTCAAATATAAACTACATACTCATCAGTACCATTTTTTTTAATATATAGCGTTTAAATATACATATCAGAAAATGGAACAGTGAACAGTGATCTGACCTCCTTGTGTGTTATTGTCTCTTCATAAAAACGTGCTTCCTCGAACAAAGAGGCTATAAGTATATTATCTTACGTGAAGTTTTGGTTCGTAGTATGAGTTTTTATGAAATTTCATGCTTTATTTTTTTATTTCACGATACGTATTTTAAGCAGGAGTATGAAGACAACCTTGTATAAAGGTATGATATATTATTTAAAGCTGAGACGAAATAAAAATAATCATAATTAAAATGTTAATTCCAATGTAAAGTACTTCTTTTCAAAATGCGATAATAAGGGATGGAATAAATAAAAGAATAGTAGTTACTTCTAACTAATTACTAATTTAATTATATAAATACAGTAAAGTTTATTTTTGAATTTACGTCTTATTTAGGCGTAGGTTTAACATAAAAATGATTAATATTAACGTATTTAAAAATTTTAAAGCATAGTGTCATAAAATGGTTTGTGTACAGGTATTTAGCCATCGAAATCGAATACTTTATTCTGTGGTATTTAGCTATATATTTAGCTATATATTGTCGCTGTATATTGTCGCTTCCATTCGTATTTAGCTATATACTGTCGCTTCCATTTTCAGAATATTTACCATTTTTGCACGGCAGTTTGCGATACGGTTTTTTATCTCTCAACACCAATTTAATATTCTGTTTTTTGCAGCAATATCCCGATGAGCTGATGACTAAACTAGCTGCAGCCTTAGCTAGTGCCACATCCTCAACTCCTGACATTTTCATGGGATTTTTCGGGAGATGCTTCGTCAGATACTTCAGTAATATTGGGTAAATCCTTTTTACCTCGTTAGTTTTAGATCCATTGCCTATGTTTACTTCAGATGACCAAACAACTCACGAAGATCGATAGCTTCTCTGATCTCTGATAATGACATCACACTATGCACGATCTTTAGTCACCCAGTTTATCAAAATCAATCAAAACATTATCCATGACCTTTTGGTTCTCCAATATTACAAACCCAACTTACTGAAGTCAATTCTCACAGTTACGACGAGATGATCAAGGCTACTGGAAGGTACTTTTGTGAATTTCTTCAGTCTGTGGATAATATACATCTACGGATGCGCTTCACCTATCCGAGGATGAAGAGTCCCTCAATGTACCTCACCAAGATAGATGACGATGGAGCGGTCTTGGTGTATAGAAGCGCCAGGCAAGGATTCTCCAGCTATTTCAAAGGTAAGAGACGTCTATTATAGCATACCAGCGATGAAAACTTTAAAATGCATTGTATAAAATTAGTCCAAATGATTACTTGTGTTCAATTAATTGTAATTATTTTAGAAATAGGCGTTTTTGGGGAGTGCGTGACCTGTATTCTGCAGATGCTTGATAATGAAAGATCTAGACCGAGCTGCCTCTTCTTAACATCCGCAGAATTTGCCATCCTAGTAGACATTTTATAATCTTATAATCACAGTTAAATTGAGATGAAAATAGAAGGGATTGTTGATTGGGTATAAATTCTGTTAATAGTTTACGGTGATTTTAGCTACCACTAGGTGTAACGTAGAGGCTGTGAGGCTTACCTGATTTGCTCATCATCCTCTAACGCTCACCTGCATAGCTCAATCAGTTAGCAAGAGACTCACGAAAATTTATAAAAGTAAGCAAGGATTGAAATACCACAGAGTTCAGAATATAAATAAAACAAGGATACAGAAATTCAATGTGTGTAATTAAAATCTAAGTATGTTTACAAGTTTAGATGATGTGCTAGGCACGGTAAGTATATAGGTTATAATTTTGACAAGATATAATAAAGATATAGTTGCAAATATAGGTTGAAAACTTAAGCAATGAATCCATCCATCGAATCATTCATACTGGAATTTACAAATAAAAAGTTGTACGTCGAAGATTTATAGAAAAAACAGTCTGGTGTTGAGATGAACGAAGTGATTTGGAGGTTAATAATTTTAATTTTATGTAGAGGTGAAATTTTGAAGAGAGGTGAAGAATCCATGTATCGTCAGTGTGCAGTGTCCACATCAGGACCTGCACGAGGTGAAGCTTTGTTAATTAGTCCTTTGAGGCATCAAATTGTAAATATATCCTCACACGTGGTCCAGAAATTTCACGCGTGAGAGATGACGGATATAGGATAATATCTGCGTTCTGTGATGTACCGGTCAGCGTGTGACACTCGGTAACTAGCTGATAACTAGACACGGATCAGTGTCTAGGCCATTTTTAAATTATAATATTATCATATTATGTCAGGAGTATAAAGGGTTTAAATAAAAAAGTATAGAAGGAAAAGAAGGGCATTAGACCTGGAAAAAAGATCAGAGAAACTAGGCTGTAATACGTAGTTTGATTCGGGGATTTAGATTGATATTAAAAAGCTACAACACTTACGAATTCGCCATAATGCCCTCGTTTTCTTAGGTCGTGACGGCCTGTATAGAAAGTAGCGACGTGCGTACGCCATGACAGTAGCTTTGCAAAGGGATCATAGATAAAAGTCTCAGCGCGAGATTTCATTTGCCATAGAGCAGATTCTTTGGCAATGAAATAAGGTAGAATAACGGGGTCAAAAGTTAAATTGCTATTTTTAATGAGTTAAAAGGAAGTCAGGAATGTCATTCTTACGAGAGGCGTGAGAATAACATGACATAGGCTAAAGCAGAAATAAATGGGAATCCTAGCCCCTTATTTCAGAAATTGATTCTTAGCAATTTTAAACGATTTTCAACAGTTTTCAAACAAATGTTTTATGATTTCCTGCGTTTTTCTGCAGCTTTACCTAAGAGAAAACGTATCAAAAGAAGAAGAGTATTGTTTGATAGTCAATAATTGGTATCCGGTAGATATATAGTAATTCAAATGTCTTTTTTCAGGTCAATTAATAGAGATAGCAAAAAAACTATATGGATTTGATTTAGGAATACATGTTATAGACGAACAGCTTCCAACTGCTGAAACCAAGCACGTCTTGGTTACATACAGACTCAACTTTGACAACAGGGAATACGTGAGTATCTCTTAACTCTAGAACAAATCTAGGATCGTACAATGAATGGCTAACAATAATAATATAACGTAATAAAATATAATAGAAACGTTGACAGTATAGTCAGTGCTACTACTACTACTATCCCTTATCCACACCCTATGGTGCATAGGGCACTGCATCGGTTCACCAAGTGCAGTGTATCCTGATCATTTTAATACATGAAGATAAGGTGATCAGCCTTACGCTTCAGTACCAGTCCAAGGTATCACACATGAAATATTAATATGAAAATCAGTGCAATGGCTATTAATTACGGCCAAGACTAAAGGCACTGGCTTCTCGTTCAAATATTCTGGATTCCATTCAAGTGGAACTATGTCATTTTTATTGACTTTCGTCACAGATTTTTTCCAGTCAATGTAAGTATTTTGTGTTTATAAATGATAAAATGTCGTGTTAAAACTGAAGTTGTAATTGAAACTAGTTTCCCTTGTTAAATGAAATGTTTGAACTCGTGATTATCATGACAGCTAGATATTTCTTTCTATCTTATGCATTATGTTGGTTCAGTTAAATTCTGTGCCAATTTGGTTAAGAATAGTTAAATATTTTGAACGTATTAGAAAATTTATTGAACAGTGTTATTTTTAAGTTTTTCTGTAAGCTTCTTTTTAATTCATAAATCTTTCCAATTTTCATGACCCTTTAAAATAATTGGTTTTCTTAGAGCACAGATTCTAAAACCAAGTCAAACTCTTTCTACTGTCTTCGGAACATACTCCGTGGAATGTTATTTAAAGTGGAACACCCTTGCTATTTCTAGATTATGGTAATATATGTCCCTTCGAGCGTGAATACTTTAAATCGAAACCTCTATTTGTATGGATAAACCTTACAGATTGAGGAATTTGAAAAGAAAAGAGAGAGAGTGTGTAGAGATTTCAGAAAACTGAGGTAGTAAGATGGATTACACCAAATGGCAGCTATCTGTTGCAGACGAGATTTTACAAGATATTATTCAGTAAAAAAAGGTTATGGATGTACATTTTCAAATCTCAAAATAATGGCGACACGATTTGTCACGATTTTTTAAGGAAAACTGAATGAATGGATGAATTAGTTACCTAATTTTGTGTTAAATTTAAGAGAAAAAACAACTAATTAAACAGACGTTTTTAATTAATAAGCATTTTAGACGAATAAAGGACCATAATCTACAATCTACACGGTATAACTATTACTTAATTATGTAAAATTAATGCTGTTTAAATGATAAAAACCTTTAAAGGTTTCATTTATTTTCATTACACACACACACACACACACACACCCTCGCTCAAACATCCCTACACCTACAAGACACTTAATTGGTTTATTTTTTATTATTGTTATTTCTGTATTATTTTCATATTGTAACTGTATGTGTCCAAAAACCAAAATATAAAAAAAAAAAAACTTTTATCTTATGTTGTGCACCAGGAAATGACTGTATATTGTTTATTTTCGTTAGGTAAAAACAGCAGGAGAAAGAGCGTGTCGCGGAGAAGATGCTGGTCTTCCGAAGGTACCAGCATATCTCCTTCTTCATCTGTTTCCATTCGGAGTACTCTTGGACCAGAACATGAAGGTCGTCTCAGCCGGGGAAAAGGTAAACTCAAAAAAAAAATATCGTTCCTTTTGTTATTAATACTGTGGGCCACCAGGATTAGTAACCCTGGTGGTTATGGCTTTATGTGGGTGCACAGAGAGAAATAAAAGATACTTACAGTTTTACAGTGCACATTTATTACACAGAATTCAACGAGAAGAAAATACAATGAATATACAATAAACTTAACCAATTAAACTACGATTGAAATGAATAATTGAAATGAAAAATGAATCTAGTTCGCCCCACAATTTGGCGGCGAGAAATCTGTGCAAAAGCGACGAGCCGACGCAACGAAGGTCAAAATATCTCTCCTGCTATTGTCCGAGCGCGTTCGGTGGAGTTCGGTCCGTTCGTTCGTCCCGCGTCGCCCACGTGACGTCATTTCTTCCGCCACAATACTCATCAGTCATCACTATTTATGATTGTTCACTTCACAATATCCATGACTCTTTTTTTATTCAATTCTTTCGATCCTGCGCCGCTCTCATTCACTGTTTACCTAATAAACTTTATTATCATAATTATTACTATCATCAACGTTATTATCGTTACGAGCATCGATATCATTACAATCATCATCATCGTTTCTATCATCATCGTCGTCAGCATCACAATCATCAATATTATTGTTACAATCACTATCATCATCATCACGTCGTCGCAATTGTCGCTGTTGCCAATTTTCTGTGTAAATTTTATTAACTTTTTTATTTTATTCTAAAATAACTTTTTTGTAAGCTGAGTAAATAAGCTTAGGCCGGGAAACACCAAAAATGTCATAGCTAAATTTTTAAATAACTATTTCTTTTTTACTTTTTTTTGTGCAACCGGGGCTTAGGCTGGTAATATAAAGAAAATCAAATAAAAGAAAATGGTGAATAATTAGCAAAAAATATTTTATTATAGAAGCACCGGAAGCATAATTTTGTTTGATTTTTTAAAGTATTTCATTAAATTCTAAGTGGACACCCAAAATATGCTGTTTTGCATAATATGTCGTTATCTTTTTTTGTTTGATAACAATGTTACCCTATACTTATTTATACATGAAAGTCTACTAATTATATTTAAAAAGTATACAGGGCGTAACAAAACTCGATGTACATTGCGGAAACCAGTGAATCTACATATTTTGAGTCGATTTTGTAGAATAAAATTTTTCGATCTGACCCTTAGGTTTTCGAGAAAATTGAGTACGTATATTGATTTTTTTTCATTTTTTTTGCAAATTATAAAAAAATAAATCATGAAAGTCTAATAAATACTATCCATAAAAGAAAACAAAAATCAAAAACGCGTTTAAGACAAAATTTGGTG
>JAGVSP010005424.1:0-10578 GCA_022494985.1 Micrasema minimum
CATAAAAATATTTTTTTGATTCACTTCTGCGTACTACGGGAATTCTTCTTCTTCTTCTTCTTAAGATAGACCTAAGGGTCTGTATTATTCTCATTCGATGTTGCCTCTTGGGATATTGACTCCCAGCTTTGTTCCTCCATCTTTTTGCAGTTCGTTCAGGAAGTCGGAGGCTAGGTGGGCAGAGACGCATTACGGATTTGCCTATTCTACTATCGTCCATTCTCTCAACGTGTGCATGCCAGTTTCTTCTTCTTTCTCTTCCCCACCTGACAACACCATGGACTTCGAAAGTTGCTTGAATTCAGGCGTTTCTAATCCTGTCCCTCAGAGTTTTCCCGGCGAAACATCTTAGAATTTTCATCTCCAAGACTCTCAGCATGCATTTGGTCTTACGTGTGTCCGCCCTTGTTTCAATTCCAAATGTCACTATGAAGCGGACACAGGTTTTGTAAATTTTGACCCTACTTTCTGTTCTCATTATATGGGATTTGGTAATGGTTAATTAGCAAACTCGTGAATTTGACAATTAATTATTGAATTAATCCAATAGTCGATTATGCATATCACTAATCAAACTACACTGTCTGTATTAAAGCAGATTACTGAAAGGTTTACCCTCTGTACTAACATAATGCTATAATACTACTTTGATCACTAATAACACGATTATGTCGAGTTGTGGCCTGGTGATATAAATACAATATTACAGTGATTCTGTAATATATAGATGTAGACTCTAGTTTCCCTACACTCTTATTTTTTATCTGCACCTAATGATGCATAGGGCATTTTTTTGGAGTGCATCAAGATTATTTTATAAAAAAGACTTAAAAAAACCCATAGTTTCAATGCAAAAGGGTAAATTTTGAAACGAATTTTTTTCTATAAAATTTCTTTGTTGATATCCTCGTATTTATTTATTTTTATTTTTTGCGTCATTATGTATTTTTATTTATTCTGTAAATGACATAATAATATGAATACTTATTATTTGGTTTTTCTCTGGGTCTAATTATCAAAAAGTTTACACATTCTGTGAAATTCCTTAGTAGGTTGAAATTTGGAAATATCCGGTATATTTGTACACGGCTTTTTATAGAGTAAGTATATTCGTAGCACGATTTTCATAATAATGAAAAAAAACACATTATTTTGAACCTATTAATAAAAAGTAACAATAACAAGTTCAATCATTGAACGCAAGTGAGTGTATTTTTTTATTAGTTTCTGGCTGGTGACGATGGTTTTAAAAAAAGTTCCTTCCCGTTATAAGGGTGTTTTACCATTGTTCGACCGCGAGGAGCGAATAAAAGAACGGCCAAAATAATTTATGATGTGAGCTTGGATTTAGAAGTAGAGGAAGGCTGAAGAAGACGTGGCATGATCAAGTACGACAAGTACGTCTACTAGGACGTACGAAAATTCGGAATAATCAAAGTGCGTGCCTGAGAAGTAATGTGGCATTCAATCCTCTCTGCCAACATCTTTGGTAAATTCTTCATGGTTTGATTGGTTCAATTTCAATTTCAATTGGTTCAATTTCTTGCGAAATCAGAAATTATTCATTGATTTTTTTTGTTGTTCTGCAATATTGTCCTCTAGTTTATCACTGAGTAAACACGGGGTTTACACTTCTTCATAGTTTTTTTTTTCAAAATAAAAAAATCAAAATATAGTCTAGCAAGCTGATTATTTTTTATAACCCCATAAATTTCTACAATACTCTAATAAAATTCTTCAATAACAGTCGACTGCTTGAGTTCACAGAGTAAAATTTTGAAAGTTTAAGAAGCAAAGATAGAAGTTGTAGGAAAAAATGAAAATATTCAATGTAATGGTTACTTTGGGCTTCGCGTGAAACGTCTTCATAAAAATATTCAGCCTAAAAAATAAAGAGGGGAGTCTTTGGGCTTACCTTATAGTGTTTTATTTAGAATTGAAACGAAGCATATTGCAGTGTCCATCTTCAGGGCTGATGTGAAATACGGCATAATAACCCAGAAAACAAAATCTGTATTCTGGAGTCGAATGTGTAATATGACTTGTGTAATTTGAGCACGAATTTTTTTTTCTTTCTCGTAAAAGCTTTCATAAGTAGCTTAGAATAAGTAAATTTGCACAAATTATTATTAACATTCAGTTACTGCAATTGTTTTCTTTTTTAATTGTTTTCTTTTATAAAATTGACTAAATAAATGATATTTCATATTTCTAAATAAATTTGTGAAAATTTCTTTAAAAAAATCAACTTCTTACTCAATTTTCTCGAGAACTATGGGTCAAATAAAAAAAATTATTCAACAAAATCGACTCTGATATGATATAGATTCACTGGTCTACTGCTTGTATATCGAGTTTTGATAAACGGTTTATATTATGGATTCCATAATCTACTTTCAAACTAAGCGAACGGTCGAAGTTCCATGCGACTTCTTAAGTCAAGTCCACGTGTCGAGAAATAAGCAAATTAAGATTAGTGTAAAAAAATCGGTTGATTATGTTTAAAGATTAATCTTATTGTAATACAAAATAATAATGAGCAAGGCTTTATTTTTAAAAGAAAAGCAAACTGAATATCTTGGCTGTGTTTTTGTTTAAAGGCTTTTCGAGATTCGAAGTAAAGTTAAGACTCCCTTCTGAATGTACGATATAAAAATATTTGAAGTTTTTATGACACCTTAAGTTTTATATTATCTCCCGTCGTTCACAGGCATTAGGGCTTAAATAAACACCCACAGTCCGTTTACTTTGGAAATAAAGCCTTGCCCTATAGAATCTTTCCGTCTACTGGGTAACATTATATAACATTGCTTAGTAAAATGTTACAAGCTAAATATCCCTGAGCAAACAATTCATTGCAGAAAAGAGTAATTTAAAACGAATGGGAAACTGCTGCCGAGGGGAAATTAATTCGCAATTATATTCCAACCATCTTTAAAAGTCTCTTAAAAATCACGTATATACATTTACTTATTTTACGTTACTCACGTGCGACAGGTTTGTCATCATGTCCATTATCCGTTTAATAATGCTTAGGACACTCTTTTGGTACAATATGAAATATTTGTTTAAGAACTGACTTAAAAAAGTGCCTACAAGTGATTTGTTGTCATTGTTTGACATAATCTTACAAAACAGGTCTAATTATACAGGAAATTCAATTTAATTTTTTGTTAACTCCCCAAAATTAATTAAAGTTATTAAAGTCATTAAAGTTCGTAGGTTTTCACCGCCTTCAGAGTACCGGTTATATTTTTCTGGGTTATTATACCGTTTTTGTGGGCGTTTTATCAGTGCCCTATGCACCATTGATTGGGTGCGGATAAGGGAGGGTGATAATAGTATTTCCAATCTGCAGTCAGCGATTCTAACCACTGAATCACAATTCGATAATACATACTTAGTTTATAATTTCATATGGGGAATTTCAATTTTTAAGAAGCTTTTTATGAAGTTTCTCAATTTGACTGAGTTTCATTTAATAAAACTTCAGTACGACGTTATTCTAAACGTAAATTTCTTAAGCCATGGGTGTCTTTGATGTAGTTTTCTCTGTTATTAGGTCTGCAGTAAGCTTTATTAGATTAATATACAATTTATTGCTCAGCGGAATTGATTGTTAAAAATTTACAAGGTACAGTTATATTGTTCTAACCTACAAATAATAAAAAAAAGAAATTTCCTTCTTCTTTCTCACTCCCTAAATGCATCATAAAGCCACTACCATTTGCTTCCATTCATCAATATTTGAGCAAGAGAGCTTTCGCAGGTTAAATAAAGACGACTGATGGATTTACATAATACTAAACACGTCCGTAAGTTTTGCATTTTTTACATCTCATATTTACACACACTTTTAAGACATAATTTTTATATAACTAAGGTGATTCAGCAGTGCCTAAGAATAGATCTTAATCCGAGAAAACCCTGGAAGAAAAAAATCCAACCTTGAGGTGTCTTTTTTAAGTATTTAAAGGACTGGATAAAATCTTAAGTCATTTATTCACGATTCTAAACTTAGGAATAAAAAGTGATTTTTGCCTCATCTATTTTTCTACTTCAGGCGTAGGTAGATTGGCAGGTACATTTTTAGAAACAAATTCAATAATTCTCCAATATATCGATTTTCTTATATATCGTACCAAAACTCGTCTTCCGTTAGTCTTCTTAACCTCAATAATAGAAGCCGCAGTCGACGTTATCCTTCAGACATATCCGAATATTTGACACCACCCACTCCACCCCACCCCAGTCGGGGTAACTAAACACTAGACACCCTGTTCATCCCCTTTCCACATTCCACATACTGTTTACACACGCTGAATAATTGACTGAAGTGTGACCTACCTAGACTTTGGCCTACTGAAATTACCGAACTATGTACAAGTACATATACTCATACATAGTTAAAATTGTGTGTTGATATTTCTTGTCGTTGTTTTCTAGTTGACCGTACCATAATGCAATAATTAGAAACAATATGAACTTTGAAAATAGTACAATTTTGGAAATATAGTCACTAAGCTAACAACAGAAAAGCTGCAAAATCATTTTGTTCAAAATCATCATAAATTTATTTATAATTTAATCGTATGCACACTGTAGGTATAATAAATTTACATTAATATTTCTAACTAACTAACTAACCATCACGCCATTTTTTCCGTAGGGGTAGGCAGAGAGAATAGAACGCCATTCTACTCCGTCCTGACATACTTTCTTTGCTTCCTCTACATTCATACATCTTCTCATGCACATACGCCGATTATTCCGACTTTTCACATGTCCACTTTCAAGTACTTGTCGTACTTGGTCATGCCATGTCTTTCTCGGCTTCTACATCTTCTAGGCACACTTGCATTTAAATTACTTTTACCGTTCGTTCATCACTCATTTGCTCCACATGACCAAACCATCGTAAAAGCCCTTTCTTAATTTTGTCGATAATGCTTATCTCAGCCTTGCACTCTGCTCTAATTTCGACATATTTTGTACACCTATCATACATATTCTTACCACACATTCGCCTGGGTGATCGCATTTCAACAGCATTTAGTCTACTTTCATCCTTCTTTTTCCAACACCACGCTTCACTACCATACATAAGGGTTGGTTGAACTCTGTTGTGTACTGCCAATTTTATTGAAATATATAACATTAATATTTCAAGGCGAAACATTAAACCAATTTATAACAATATTAAAACAATTTTATTGAATTATATAACATTAAACATTTAACCAATTAAATTCACAACACAATGTACAAAATAAATTTCTGAGGATATACAATGAAAGCCCCACCCTTTCCCTAGACTGCTTTAAAGACTATTGAGTCTTTTTTCAGTCCAGCCAACTCTACCGATTTTTTTCAACAAGCTAAACCGCGATTTTAAGATTGTTAGTGTGATAAAAAAACGGATGAATTTACGATTATGTACGCGAACAAATGCTTTCATTGTACCCCTACCACCGTCTCGGCTTATGTATTATAATTGTCATTGTTTCCATCACCCAAACCAACCAGAGTCGGCCCAAATTAACAGTGGCAGGGATGTTAGTTTCTACCCCCGATCATTATTTATTAGTAATTACAACCACCCGTGTGGAGACCAGTATCCCGCCTCGCCAGGCCTCCCATCCCAGACATCCACCCGTGCATCCGCGGTCAGAGTCTCAATGGAGGGGGGATTAGGGAAAAGAGGGGAGGGGACAGAACGCATGTGTGCATCTCACACCATCATCCTATCATCCTATCTGGCAGACACTATTTCATACGTCCCCTGCCGTACCTTATCACAATACCTATCCAAAGACCATCCTATCCTTACAAAGACACAATACAACCGAGTTGAGGGATGGGATATAATTTGAGACCTCCACGCACGCACACACAAACAGCCCGGGACGGGCCGCCCGTGCAAAGGCACACCAAGTCTCCCCGGGGACTACCCCACTAAGCAATGCTATTAGTTCTAGATACTTTCCTTTTACGGAACGAAACGTGCACAAATGCCAGTTCAGTCTATGTCCCTTCACCACCTATTGTTCTACTCATGCAGACTCTACTTCTACCTTTTTAATCCTGGTATTTAGGCTCTATTTTACTGGGGGGTTTTCACCCCTGAGAATATCCCATCTCTGCACCCAGGCATCCACGAACAGCGCAAGCTGCTCGAAATTACCCCTGTTTGCAAAGAAGTCCGGATTCCACGCCGGCCTCATAACCTCGGTCATGCCGTCCAGCATGGTCTCCCGGCAATCCTCCAGTATAGGACAATGCCAGAGAATGTGTTCTGCGGTCTGGTTGGGTGCCCCGCACGCACAACCAGATCCGCCACTAGGGTGAACTCATGGAGCTTTCCCCTAAATTCTCCGTGCCCCGTTACCATTTGTACTACATGATGACCCAGGTTCAGCTTAGCATAAGCCATTCTCTCTCGGATGCTCGGGAAGAATGAGTACGTCCAGCGGCCTTTCCGCTCGACGTCCCACCTCCTCTGCCACTCTTCCCAAGTTTTATCCCTCAGGGCCTCCAACAGGTCACCGAGAGAGTCGCCAGGTCGCATATGTAAGGTTAACCCAAAATGTACTACCTGTTCTGTTCCTTTTTTTAGTCTCCTAGCCGCCTCAGACTGCACCACCTCCAAGTCTGCTGGGAGTTCCCCAGCAAGGACAGGGAGAGCCGCGCTTGACACCGTTCTGTAGGCTCCAGTCAGCGCCAGTAAAGGCGGTCTCTGTCCGCTCAGCAGGGTTCTCGGTACATTTCCCGCGTGGGCTTTGTGAACCCACACACGCGACGCATAGGTCAGTTGAGCAACATAGGTCGCTCTATATATCGTCCTGACAGCCGCACTTCTCAATCCCCAGGTCGCGCCGCTAATGCGTCGGACCTTCATGAACAGTGTGCTTGCCTTTGCCGATATAGATTTCGCGTGCGCCAAGAAAGATCCGACCCGATCCAGATATACTCCCAGGTACTTCACCACGTCGGTGAACCTAACGCTGACTCCCCCCATCCTTATTACGGGGTTCCTCCCTCTGTCCAGATTTCCCTTGAGCATTAGGCCCATGGTCTTATGCGGCGAGAAAGTTAGTCTATTTCTAGTACCCATTCCAGAACCCTGTTAGTAGCTACATTGCCTTTGCTTTCGATCTCCCGTCTGCTGTCACTAGACAATAAAAGAAGAGCGTCGTCCGCATAGGCCACTATAGTGCATCCCCCCGGGAGAGGTATGATCAGAAGATCATCGAACGTAACGTTTCCAAAGTTTTGGACCCAGGACGGAGCCCTGAGGACACCCCATGGTCGTCAGCACCACTATTATAGTGGATCCGTGGATCACCGTGATAGATCTCTCCTCCAGGTAGCTTCTCATTATAGCGAAAAGCTCCTTCGGGCATCCTCTATTTTTAAGTTTTACTAGGATCATCGGCCACCACGCATTGTCAAAGGCGCCTGCTATATCAAGGAAAATCCCACATACGTATTTCCCCGACGCCTCCTCACTCCACTTTGTCACGTACAAGATTGCATCCTCAGTCGACAGGGACCTGGTGAAGCCGAATTGCCTCGCACATGGCGGGGCCAAGCAGCGATCCAACCTGTCCGCAATCAACTTCTCCAGCACCTTGCCGAAGACAGAAAGCAGAGTGATCGGCCGGTACGCCTTGGGATCGGAAACCTCCTTATCACCCCCTTTGGGAATGATCTTAAGGAGACCCTCTTTCCAAGATTTCGGAAAGACTCCTGTTTGGAGGCATATTTCCATCACCGACAGAAACTCCTCCCTTGCAAAACGCCAAACCTGCTTAATTATGGCCCCGTTAATCCTGTCCAGCCCAGGTGATTTTTTTGGGCCAATGTTTTTAATGATTATATCAAGCTCTTGGTCGGTCACACTAATAATCGACGGGTCGCTGATGCTGGGATCTACCCGTGCAATCCGCCTTACGAGCTCGTGGTACACCGTGTCTTTTGTGACGTCATCCTGAGGTATGAGGTTCTGGACCAGCGCCTCCAGAGTGGACTCCACTGTGGATGTAGCTGCCTGGTCTTTAACAATATTATTCAAGTACCTGTCGGAACCCCCCTGGTTTTTGCCCAGTACGCTCCCCAGGGACCAAGGGTGAGCGTTTCCTACCTCGGTGATCCAGTTTCTCCAATGGGCCGATTTGGCCTTGAGAATCCCGGACCTATATGCACGTCTCGCATCTCGTGCGACGCGCCTCAGCCATGTGGTGACCTCATCACTAGCCCTCCCCCGGTTGGCATCGCCCAGTCTGCGCATACTCTTTTTGAAATCCCTCTTTAGAACAGAGAGTTCGTCATTCACCATGGAGTGCCGATCTTGCCCCTTGGCCTGATCCGCCCCAAGATGGAGTCCGCTGCCCTCGTGACACACTTTGTAAAGTGGTCCCCTATGTCAGAGTCCCTCCTGGCAACTCTGACATTGAAGCCGGCTAGCTCCTCCCGCAAAGCAGCTCCGAAAATCCCCTAGTCCGCATTTCGCGTCCTGTAGGACCACAGGCCAGCCTGCTCACGAGAAGAGTGCGTCACGCCGCTCAACTCAAATGTAATGAGCCTGTGGTCGCTCTGAATCTCTCTGTCGTGTACCATCCAACCCTTGGCTTTCTGGACCAACGACGGAGAGACCAGCGTCAGGTCGATGTTGCTCTCTCCACACGGGCCAGAGAACGTTTTCAGCTGGCCCGCAGAGTTTAGCAGCACCAAACCAGACCCTACAACAAATTCCTCGACAGCACCCTGTCTCGGAGTACGGTAACTCACTGTGTCGAACCAAAGTTCAGAACGAGCATTGAAATCTCCTCCAATGATCATGTCAGTTCCCCTGTGATTGGTCAATATTGTCTGCAATCCCTGAACGTGAGGACCGGCCGGCTGATCGTATTTCAGATAAACCGAAACCACAATCACCTCGTATCCCCCTAATGTCAGCGATATACAGAGCCTGTATTCATTGGACAGGTGATGCAAAACCAGAGGCCGCAGTTTCCCGTTGTTAAAGACAATGCCAGCCGCGGGACTAGCACCCTTCTCCAGAACCGTGAAGCAGTCCCCTAAAGGCACCGTCCTCCCGAGACAGCGTACTGCTCCTGGATGAGCACCAGGTCCAGCCGCCCCGTCTCCATGACTCTCTGGAGCTCTAAGGTTGCCGCCTTTGATCTCGCAAGATTCACCTGTCCAATCCTTATTTTACTGGCTCGTTCAGAAGCCATAGTCGGTTCTCTTAACACTCTGTTCGCATGCCGCCATGTAGGCTGGGCACTCCGCTGAACCCGTTAAATGTTTGCTATCCTTCTTGAAGTGTGCACACGTGGCACACTTCGGGGGAGCGTCCTTATTTGGGCAGGCAGTGTCTCCGTGCCCCTGCTCCGCGCAGTGCCTGCACGTCTCCTCCTTGAGGGTACACTGCCGCCCCACGTGGCCATACAAGTGACATTTGAAGCAGCGCGTTGCCCCAATGTAATCCCTGGTCCGGCAGCTGTACCATCCCACCAGATGTACCCCTGCCCAACCACGGCCGCCCTAACTTCAGGATGCATCACATAGATGCACCCTACGTCATTTTGATTCCTTGGACCGAACAATCCAACCCTTTTGGTGGTCCTTTATAAAATCCTCCTTAGCAATCCCCACCTTGCCCTCCAGGTTGGCAGCCCATAACTCCCCAAGGAACTCCTCTCCTTCATGTCCCTCGGGACGCCATGAAAGACCACCCTAGGCAATCGCTTCGATGGTTCCACTACGGTGTAACCGCCAAGGATATCAAGAGTGAGTGACATAAAAATCATCATCATCACACCATATCCGCTCCCTATGTGGAGCATACGAATTCCACTAACCGCCTTTAAGCCAAGCGATCGGCCGCCAGTTCCCGTGCAGTCTCCCAAGTCAGGTCTACATTCCGCTGCTCTGACGCAAACTGCCAACGGATTGTCAAAAGTGGACGCCGAAAACGAACGAAAACGAACAAAAACTAACATAATGTTACAAAAAAAAATCCTAATGGTCATAATAAAATTTGTGTTTTCTATATGTTTTTAGAATAACTATACCGTGCTTTTCAGCGTCTGAAAGCTTTGGATATTATTTTTACTCCCATTAAAGAAATATATATATATTTGTACTGGCGTGAATTTTCCAATTCCAGTACAATGTTCTTATGGAGAAGTTTTCAATTGCAATAACTACGTGACTTGCAGATTGTTCTTGGGTACGATACGGAAACATTTCTCCTATATTTTTTATCAAATAGGGTTCTTCCGTATGACGTTATTCTGAAATTCATTCCCGTTTTGAGGTTTTATTGCTGTGACGTCACACCGCATTTGGGGCCCCAAATTTGGGGGATTTTTCGGATCGATTTTTAAAAGGGGCTATTTTAAAACCCCGTCGGAAAATTTATTTTACATCGTAAAATTTAAAAAAAAATTCCTTTTGGGATTGTAAATTTTTTAATTTAAAATTTTGAAATTAAAAAAATCGGGGGGAAAACCCTTCATGGTGTGTAGAGAAATGAAAAAGAATTTTAAAAAATTGTTTTTAAAAACGAAA
>JAGVSP010005425.1:0-10492 GCA_022494985.1 Micrasema minimum
TAGCACTTTTTCAAATCGCTCGCAAAATCCTCCATTTGGCGTGCATGCGGTGTGACGTCACAGCAATATAGGCGCTCACTACGGAATGAATTTCACGCCTTTCACGGTGGACGGGAATGACGTCATTAGCCAATAACGGGCGTTAAAAATATTTCGTATTTTCGTGTTTTTAAAACATAAATTTATAAATGAAAACAAAATTTTTGATCATTGTGTTTTATATCGTTGGAATTGTAAAAATATACTTGAAATATTTGTAGCATTTTCAAGGATATTCATGCTATCGGGAAGAACCCTCTTGTATTTGGTGTATCAACGCAGTGCACTTTGCATCATTGCCATTGTGCGCTTAAGAGAGGGTTGCAGTAGTTTTCCGCAAAAAGCATACCAAGATTAAGAAATACTATTTACCTATAGGGAAACACTTGTATTATATAAAACCAAACAAGTTCTACACGGGTTTCCATTTGAACTCTTGACGCGTTTCGTCTTATGAGGACATTATCAAAACAAAGAGAGCTTGAAGTTCGTGGTGAAAGATGAAGAAGAATAAGATTAGTTAGTCAACAATAAAAATACTTAGAATTTGACATCTCAACAGATACGAGAAGTTTGGAAGGGAATATGGATATCTAGGTGTTTACAGGGCTTATGGCCTGTCATTGGCTGGGTTAAGTGGCCACTTAATGTATTACAACATTCCCGTTTCACCTAGTATTTGATATCCATATCTGCCGACATACAGTAAAATGGCGCGACGCTTCACATGTGAACACTCTTTGTCATCCATTGAGAAAATTGCAGGTCATAAGCCCTGTAAACGCCTAGATATCCATATTCCCTTCCAAACTTCTCGTCTCTGTTGAGATGTCAAATTGTAATTATTAGCCCGTAATAGGTGAAATCCAGTTTTTGTCTACAAGTATTTGGACACACTCAAAATGTTGTTTTCAAAGTGCTTAGATTTTAAAATTATGAGATGGTCCACCGGCTCAACATTGTCTCCACACGTCCCATAGTTTTGAAATAAAAAAACGTTAAAAATTCGCATAGCTATACAAAATTTTACAAAATCCTTCCTAAAAATAGGTAGCATCACCTAAACCCTAAATATATCTCCTTAATACTTTCATATCCTTCATAAACAAAGCTTTTCCGATTTTCAGGGCATTTCAGGATATTTCGGTATATTTCAGAACATTTCGGGGAACAAAAAACGAAACAATACAACCAAAGTAGTCAGGATTTCCCTAATATAGGGTTTATTGTACCCATATAACCTTACCTAATGACGGTTGCGAATTGTGAAGTTTGTGAGGTAAACAAAATTTTATTTTGACATAAAAAACCCTGAGTTTTTTTCCATATCTTTACCTCTTCTTTGTCAATCCAGTATTCATTTGTTAATATTACAAATAACAATTATACCGTTATTATTATTACCGTTGAGTTTAAATTACATCGATTTTCTATTTAAATTAACTTATTTGCGAAAAATTATTGGATTCCAACATTTAATCAACAAATGCTTTTTTGTATAATATTTTAAAAGTATAAATGAGTTTATTTTTTTATTTTTTTATTTTTTTATTTTAAATTTTTATTTTATTTATTACATATTATAATTTACTTTTTTTTTATATCTATGAAATACCTCACTGGGCAATGCCCGTGCTGAGGTATTCATTTACAATACTTCTATCAATTAATTTAATTACGTGGGTAAGTTGATTAAATTTAAGAAACTTTTGAGTTTATTTTCAAAAAATAATAGCCTCTTAATGGCCAAGAGACTTTTTTTTTCTTTATTTCTTTTACGTCAGTTTTTTTTTGATCTCATGATAAACTGAAACATTATGTAGGAATGTGAAAAGGATTTGAAATTAATTCTTCTTTTCTAGCCCTTTACGGGTTGTATTGTATATGGATCACATAAACTGCTACCAAGCTAGCTAGCGCTGGGCTACTAAGGGATGAAGCACAAATATATATTGATATGTTGAAACAGGTCGATGGAAGCATTCATCGATTTTGTATCAAATAATATTCATAGAGAATCATCGATATAAGGTCAATAAACGCTTGTATCAACCTCGTACCGATCTGTATCTACATGTCGATATATTGATGCTACCGTTTTCCTAAGTATCTTTCACAGCAATCCGCGTCCCGTAGTAACCTCGTAAGTTTAAATATATTTTAAAATAAATATAAAGTAATGGTTTTTAGCACAGCTTAAAAGCTTGAATGACTTCGATATTCTAAAGGTATACGATTGTTCCAGACAAAAACGTTTTGTGTAGATACATTTACAAACACATTTTGCAGAATTAGCAGAATGGATGTCAATTATATTTAAACGAGCTAATTAGCAACAGAAATCGTTATACGTTTGCTGAAATTTTCTTTACAAATTCATTCCTCTAAATTTAATACCGGCAATCAGTATAAGTATGAACCATTTTGTACCTTTAAAGTGTTAAGCGTTTCAATTTATTACTGATATATTTTTTAATATAAGCAATTTTTTGAATTTTTTTTTTTTATTTTTCACAGAAAAAAATCAAATATTCATTAGTATTCACAAAAAAGTGTTTTTTACGGAATTTAAAAATACAGATCTAGTAGCACAGTGGTATTGCATTTGGCTACCATGCATGAGGTTGCGGGTTCGATTCCCGCAGGGTGTCAGCACGAAATATTTATTTACATGAGATTTTCATACAAATATTTTTTCATGTGTGATACATTGGACTGGTAAAGACTGATCCTACCGTAATGTAATAACATGATCAAGATACACTGTACCTGGTGCACCAAAGCAGTGCCCTATGCACCATTGGATGCGGAAAAAGGAAAGTAGTACAAAAGCAAAAAAAATATAGGACACTTCCCTATTGCGAACGACCAAAAAGTATGTTTTATGAATATGACAAGGTATAATAATAATTTTTAATAACATTTTTAACGTATACAATTACTTGCAGACAATTCACTAGATTATACCCATGCTAGGCTGATATCAGATATTATTGATATCCAAACAGAGACAGAGAAACTCTGGAAACGAGTGTGGGTTATCTAGGCGTTTACAGGGCTTATGACCTGTCATTGGTTGGGTTAAGTGGCCACTCGATGTTCTACAACATTCCCCTTTTCCGCCCATCATCTGACAAATTTTTGAAACTCCTATATATATTAAATTTGTACAGAAGCATCCACATTTTACTTTTTTTTCGAAAGTTTTTAACATTTTTTCACTCTGATGACATCTGTTGAGAAGATTGTTAAGCATTTTTGGCAATCAATATTTTATTGGTGTAGGTAAGGCTCATCGAGCTTTATTAAAACAAACTCAAATGTGGAAGCTTCTGTTCAAATTCGTTGTATATAGTAGATTCAAAAACTTGACATATATGGTTGTCAGATGATGGGCGGAATGGGGAATGTTGTAGTACATCAAGTTGCCACTTAACCCAGCCAATAACAGGCCATAAGCCCTTTTAACGCCTAGATAACCCACATTCGTTTCCAGAGTTTCTCTGTCTCTGTTGGGATATCAATAATATATAATAATTATTATTCTGTTTCCCCTCTGTTTCCATTTATCATTACAGATATCAAATAACGTATTCAAAAGTAAGCTGTTTTCATTAGTTTTTATGTAGTGAGGAATCCGAGCCACAGGGATTGTCAAACTCTGTCTGTAATTTCAACTTTACCCGAACTTTGACAAGCGGGAATATTATTTATACATATTTCCATATTCAACATACAAGATACACGGTGGCATGAAAACTACTACCTCTAATTACTTTTCTTGTCCATACCTAATGGTGTATGAATAAACAATATTATAACATTCCAACCAGGAATCACTCGGTTTTTATTTGGAATGGTAACTAGAATAGAACCGCTTGCTGGAATATTCGTAAGAGATTTTATTCTTACACTATGTATACGATTAAGATATTTGAAATCAGTTTAAATATACCTATTAAAACATAATAAGCATCTTAGTGATCTGTTATAAATATTTAGATTTTAAAAAAATGTATTATATTAGTTGTAGAGAATTAATTTTTTTTATAGCTAAAAAAAAAATGAACAAACAAACATTGTACATTACATTATTCATATAAATGTATGTACAATACTTTTATCGATTCACTAATTTGATTTGATTAACAATAAGTATAGAATTTTTGTACATGATACCCATAAAGTTTTGAAACTAAGCATTTGGATAATTTAAAATTATTAAAAAGATGAAAGAAGACTAGTTAGTGTCAAAAATACAGAGTAAATTAGAAAAAAAATACACTAATAATAGTAAAACTGTCTGTGTGTGTTAGGTGTCTTAGCAGTGGTTTGAATTTGTTAGGAACAAGTGAGGCAACGGACGCAGCAACCCTTGTTATCTACTGTCATCTAGCTAAGGCGTTTCGGCTGGCTAGGCCATACACTGCGTATGCCTCCCAAGGGCCTTAACCAAGCTTACCTATTTTACTAGGCATCAGGTTTTCGGCGCCCTGGACGTCCGCTGTTGACAGCAGTTTGCGTCATAGCTGCGGGATGTGGACTTGACCTGGGAGGATGCGCGGGAACTGGCGGCCGATCGCTTGGTTTGGAGGCAGTTTGTGGAATCCACATGCTCCACACAGGTAGCGGATATGGATATGGAATAATGTTAACAAAAAACAGATTATGTCAAGTAAGACAAGTCCGCCTCGTGGTTGGGCTGCCATGCATGAGGTCTTTGGTTCGATTCCCGATAGTGGTCAATATGAAATATTTAATTGAATGCTATTTTCACATAAAAATATTTCGTTTGTGATACCTTGGACTGGCGCAGATGCGTTATACTGATCATCTTACCTTCGTGTAAAAATCACAAATCAATATTAACTGCAATTGGAGTACCATGCAGTGCCCTATGTACCATTGGGTGCGGATAAGGGAGAGTAGTAGTAGTGGTAACAAAAATCCTCAGCAGTGGAATTCTAAAACTCCGGACGCCTAACTTTCAAAAAACTCAAAATATTTTTCTATATTGTGCGCCTTTTTTTAAAAATTAATCGCCATTTTATATTGTATGGTCCATCGATTTCTTGACACGGTGTAGATGTTGCATAACATTAGAATATAAGACTACTTATGTACGTAATGTACAGGTATGTGAATATTACATACAAGACTAGTATAAAGGTCATATTATATGTGTCTCGTCAGTTACGACACATGTAATAAAAAAATATTTTATAAGTTCTTATTTACTAAAAATTAAAATAAAAAAAAAGTTTAATTTCAGAGCATTATTTTTGTTTCATAAGATTTAAATAAAATCTTGTTAATATAACCACGGAAATACTTTTCTACAATAATTTTAAAATTGGATCTTTTCATAAAAGATCACATATAGATGCTGTACCTACAATGTACATTAATGTGATTTCAATCCAGACCCAATAATTTTCTAATATAAAACAACCATTTAACAGATTTTTTTAAATAATTAAGATTCTACTTACGTTGAAGCGTGCGACCGATCATCTGACTGCACTTGGTGTACCACTGCAGTGCGCTATGCACCCTTAATTGAGAGAGAGAATCATTTACTTTGAACAGACTTTAAGTTGTCACTATCAGAATGTAAGTTTAATCTTTAAGTCATCATATATAAAATGTATTGTTCTCAACTCAGGCAGAGTCGGACTGCATAGCTCAGAAAGATTGCCTTGCTATGGACTTATGGACAGTAGAATAGGTCCATTGTCCATTATGGTTTGTGTAAGATACCTACCCTATCAGGAACGGACTGGGCGTTTTTAAAAAATCATATTCATATATTTTTAAAAATAATTTCCTCATTCTTGTTAACGAATAGTAAGTATTTTTTTTTATTTTTTTAAATTGCGATGGGTATCCTTTTATATGTGCGACCGTTCAGTTCAGTAGATAGAGAAGCTGACTGGTAGTCAAAAGAACCAAGGTTCAAATCCTGGAGCAAAAGGTTATTTTTTCAAGTGATTTCATGAATGCACATTGTAATTGTGATTTTTTGTATCTCTCTCTTGTTTTGTTAAAAAAAAAAATCATTAATTATTAATCAAATCTGGTTGTGTTCTGTTGTGATTTAAGTATAAAAAATATTAATAGCTTATATGCTTGAAATACCTTAAACATATTGTTCTTCTAGAAAAAAAACATAAAGATATGAAGTATTTTGTAATTATTATGTGCTCCCATAGTGTAAACAAGAAAAAAATTTAATATATTTTTTAACATTATTCCTTATGTTAGATGGTGTATTTAAAAACATTTTTTACATGAATATCTCCACATTATTATTTTTTTATATGTCAATATTACCCACATGTTTTTATTTCCTGTGTAATTTATCAAAAATAAATCTTTCAATTTCTTCACAAGCATCCATCAATCTCCAAATACGATAATTAGTAACAGATCAGCGGGCATTTGATCCAGTGTTTGTGGAACTTGCTAAAGTCCTGATCCGGTCCTGTAGATTTTACTGTCCGCAAATCCCTTTTATATGAAATAGCTGGACTTTAATATGAACGCGTTGTGGCAGGGGCGGCGGGCGGTAACGGCAGTGGTAATGCCATGCCGCACAGTTGGGCGAAAAACCAAAATATGTAAAAATGAAAGTTTTTTTACTTTAACAATTTTGAAGTACTATCTTAAAACAAGATAACTAAGAATACAGTCCTGATAAACTGCAGCTTAATTTGTGCAATGAAAAAATTATTGATATTAAAGTTTTAATTGTCGAATCATTAACGGAATTTATCAGTACCCCCAAAGGTTTCATCTTTTTGACATAAAAAATATCTTAGTTTTTTAGTTGTTTATTTGTGACTGCATCCATAACTTTAACAGTATTTAGAATAAATTGTTTTTAATTAATTAGCTTTAACTTTTTCAGAGTATTTAGGAAAATTAAAAACTAATCCAGATCGTGTAATTACATACAGCCCAGCCGAGGACTGAAAACAAAAATTTAAAAGTTCAGACATGAATATTATTTTCATGTTTTTTGGCATAGGGATTTTAGAGTTAATCAAAACAGGTTAAAGATTTTTTTAATATTTTAGATTTCGATCAAATATGATCGCTAGAAAATTATCTATGTGGTCACCCCAGGTGAAGCTGGCACTGTTGAGGTCGTATTGCACGTCCATGTACACTAGCGAATTATGGTGTAAATACACAGCAGCAAGCTGGAGTGCAATAAAAGTGAAGTATAATAACGCTTTAATAATACTGAACCGCTTACCAAGGTTCTGCAGTGATTTCAGTATGTTTGCTGTCTCAGAAATAGACTCCTTTGAAGCCACGGTGCGCTTTAAAGTGGCCAACTTCAGGAGTCGGGCTTTTGAGTGCAGGAGTAGGATGTTTCAAGCCTCGTTACTGTACGCGGATGGCCCACTTTTGAAGCATTGGTCGAAAAATCTAAATTTCCGATCACCTTAAGTCCTTTTGATTTATTTTTTATTTTTACATTTATGTAAACTTTTTATTTGATTATTTCATGTTACTGATTTATCTATTACATATATCATGTAAATAAATTATTTTTGTCATTATTATTATTTACGTGTGCAATTGGACCCATAGTGCGGCAGCGGTAACACCAACCAGTATGTCGGGGTGAACCGCACCCTGTGAAATGGAATTAAATCCGGTGATGTGGAAATTACGGAGACCGGCCATGAAAGGGTTAAAAGTGAAGACAAACACTGAGACAAATGAGGCGGGGGGAAAAATACCCAATAGACGTGCAATTTTTAACATCCGATAACGCCAATGACCATCGATACAATATCTTCTATGTTGTTTGGAAAAGGCGTAACCCTGAAAATACAAACTTAAAATATAGGTTAGTAGAAAAAATGTTATATACGGCAACATCCAACTCATTACAATTCAGTGTTCAATTGTTACACTGCAACGTCCAACTTGTTACAGTTGGGTTCTTTCCGATTTTCAATTTTTTTTATTTAAAAAAATTGATTGAAAAATAACAATATCAAGGGAATTTTTTTTAAAAATTTTATGATGTCATATGAATTTTCTAGCGCGGTTTGAAATAGCGCTTTTTCAAATCGCTCGCAAAATCCTCCATTTGGCGCGCATGCGGTGTGACGTCACATCAATATGAGCGCTCACTTCGGAATAAATTTTCCGCCTTTTATAATGGACGGGTATGACGTCATTAGCCAATAACGGTCGTTAAAAGTCACTCGTAATTTCGTGTTTTTAAAACATAAATTTATAAATGAAAACAACATTTTAGATCATTGTGTTTTATATCGTTGGAATTGTAAAAATATACTTTAAATATTTATAACGTTTTCATGGATATTCATGCTATCGGGAACAACCCTATTCAGTGTCCAATTGTAACGTTCAACTCGTTCCAACTAGTTACCTACTCTTTTCAACTGTTTTCCTTTTGTGTGTCTACTTTTCAACAGAATAAATATTTATTTTTAAAGACCGTTAATTTATTTCGCCAAAATTTAAATTGCTCGTTTATTTTAGATTCAAAATTATTGTAAATTAATATAGAATAAACATAATAATGCTAAACTATCATTTACAATTTCAATCGTGATTTAGGCATTTATGCGCTAAAAATGCTTACATGGAAAAAAATATGTCATTATCTAAAGATACAGAAAATAACGTCTTTCTTGTAAAAAAGAATATGATCAAATTTAATAAATTGGGTAATTTCCGTCGGCTTAAAATTATAAATAAAACCGTTTTAAATCTCGCTCATGAAACTTATTTTTGCTCGTTCTATGTTCGCTGGAGCGAATAAAAGGAGAATTATGCAGGGAAATTATTAGGAGAGACAAAAAAAGTGATAAATGTAGTCGGCATCAGGACTTCATTCGGACTCAAATTTCATAAACCTCCCGAGGCATGTATGACAAACGTTCTTATACACGACCCAATAAGGAAGAAATTCGCCTAAAATTTCCTTGGCTTTTGGAAGCAATCCAAAGAACATAACTGGCAATACGTCTCGGAAAATTACGCATTAAAATAAGGAATTCTAAGGGCTTATTATTCTAGGTTGTTTTTTGTTTTTTGAATGAGCCTATTTATCTTTTTGGATTCAATTGAAATTACGAATTTCGCGAAGGTTTTGACTCCCACCTACCTACCCACGTTTCAAATAACATGTTTGTAGTTTGAACTGGCGCTGAAGCGAAAGACTGATCATCTTGCCTTCATGTAACAAATTATTAAGATTCACTGCAATTGGTGTCAATACAGTGCCCTATGCAGCATTGGGTGCGGATAAAAGAGAGTAGTAGTAGTAGTAACTTATAAAGTGGGTCATAGATTTACCCTATACCAATTAATGGTTAGCCACCAAAAAGGAATTTTTTTTTTTTATTAAATACAAAAAAACTTCATATTATATGTACATATAGTATAGACTAGCACCCTAACACCATTTTTTCACCTATTGGAGTATTGTATCCATATTTTTTGTTGTTGTTTTGTATTTGTTTTGTTGTTTTGATTGCAATTTAATTAAATATAATAAAATAAAAATTGCTGCTCAAGATTATTTTATCTACTTTTGAAAATACATATTAGTGAAAAATTATAAAAAATTAATGTTACATCGAGAGTAACCTAATAAAATAAATATTTCTTCCGGTAAAAAGCTTCGTGCCGTATGTATCATACGTCCTATCACTAAAAAGCTGTTAACTGCAGAGCTGGTATTACGGAAATATCAAACTTTTCTACATCAAAGATAAGGTCGATATTTCAGTAACAGCAGCCATGTTGTTAACGCCCTTTGGTGGTAAGACGTATGTTACATTCGCCACAATGCGTCTTACCGGAAAATTTAAAAATTGTATACTTTTTATCAGCTGTGACTGTAAACTGTCCACCCCCTGGGGTAGTGGTAAACACGTTACGTTACCTTGCACGAGGTCTGGGGTTCCAACATACATTGCACTCGGTGTACCAGTGCAGTGCCTTATGCACCATAAGGCGAGGGTAAGGAAAAGTAGTAATAAAGACTGTAAATTAACAATTTCAAGTGTTTTGAAATGAACTGAAATAAATATATATTTTTATTTTTATGCGTGAAATTTCAAATTTATGTAGGAATTGAATTTTACGGCGAGGAAGGGCTATATTTTATTTTAAATAGTTTCTATAGAATAACAAACATGATATATATCAGAGAATAAGTATTTTTTAATGATATATATATAAAACCTATATATTTATTTGTACGATTAATACGTTTTACTACAAAACATATCAATCCTTCATTCTTTCCCCTACTTCACCTGGCGGCCAAGGGACTGCATTTCAAGATTGTAGAAATCTTTATTATTTATTTCAAAAGGGAAGACATTGATCGCCCCCCTTTGACGCCATCCATGGAACCTTAAAACCCTGCTGATCCGCATTTTGATCAAAATAA